>CAUYRH010100384.1:0-19224 GCA_963574655.1 Perodicticus potto
CCAAACACACCCCCCAACACACCACATACCCGCCCTGGCCCCCCCCAACTTTGGGCCCCCGCCCCCCCCGGCCCCCCCGCCACCCGTCCCCCCCACCCCCCCCCGCGGGGGGGGGGGGGGGGCTGTCAAAATGGGGCAAAGAAAGAGCATCCGCAAGGGAAGCCAAACATGAAAAGAGAAAGTATGAAGAAGCTGAAGATAAATTTAGACTTTTTGAGAATGTTATGTAAGACTAGCCTTGTGGGCCAAAACTAAAATACAAAAATTATCCTATAAGGAGAAAACTGTTACCAGCATTTATAGCTTAAATAAAGCAAGGGTCAGAATAACCAAATCTGTTAAAAATGGCCTTAAAATTGATGACTTTACTACAAAAAAATTTTTCATTTTTTTAAATAAAAAATTCTGTGAATAGAAATGCCAAATGGTATTGAAATGCTGAAGCCTCTGCTACTGAACAGATTCTTCCATCTCTTCTTGGTCATGTAAGGAAAGGACCATTTTCTGTTTCTCCAGATCCTACTATGTATCTAGAAATGTTTAGAATAAACTAAATAAATATAGAAAAAGATGAAGCAAAACCAATCAATTAATGTGCTGAGAGATAAAAAAAAAAAAGGGGTTGTCACTTAACTCTTAAATATCTAAATTTCAACCCTCCAAACTATAAAAGCAAACACTAGAAAGTTAACCAAATAAGTGATAATAAAAATAAGGTTTTTTTTTTCCAATGTACACCTGAGAAAGCAATTTGAGTAAGTTGGTCCTTTTCCAATGATCTCCTTCATAGGTTATATGCATATTTGCAGCATAATATCATAGCTTTTCTTTCTTCAGGAAATATTGATACAGTATCTATACTCATCTTCTGGTAAACCACTTGTTTCTCCCAGTGATCATGGTAACTCTAACATATAAAGCAAACGTTGGAGATCCCATTATAGATACTTTCTGTTTAAATTCTCTTTGTGACCAGAAGAGACCTCAAGGAACAGCAGGAGTACAAACTCAAACATGCAAAGAAATGATATAGATTCCTTGAACAGCTCTAGCATCTGAACTAGGGCTAAGAAAGCAGTCACAGCTGATGGAGTTGTTCTTTCCACTAAAGGCCAGAGCAGTATCCTAAGCTGGGTTCTCTTTTTAATCTCTGTCCTTTTTCCTCAAAAGACAACATAGCATACTTTAGGTAAGGAATCAGTTTTTAGTATCTAATTCCTGAGTATAATATTCAAAAATAATTTCTTTAAAAAAAGGTGAGGTGGTGCACTGGCTAATGGGAACAGATTCTGAATGTAAATAACAGTATTTGGCCACCATATTGTTTCTTCCACCTCTCCTCCTTCAGAGTTCTATTTTTCATTCTTCTTAGTTTTCAATTTTAATACACTTTGAATACCATAACTTCAAATAATGCCTATAATTTTTGAATGGAGCCAAACTATGTGTCATTTACAATTACAACTAAAAAACTACTTGCAACTCAGTTTAAGCTTCACATAGTCATGTAGCCACATAAAATACGCTTAAAGAGAAAATCAAACAAGAATCTACCACCTTGACACTAATAGCACGGTGAGTTAACATACAGATTTCTTCCTAAGGAGTTGCGCTCATCTGAATAGCACAGTTACCATAATGAAAGATATGTTAGGAATTTCCTTAAGATGAAAAATAAGAAAATGTATAGTCTACACATTTGATACTACGTAAGGAGGAATAATAAATATCAGATCTGGAAATGTGACAGAGAAAAAGTAGAGATGTATGTGTAATAGGAATAAAAACCCATCTAGAATCAAATTAATGTCCAGGCTTTAGTCTCAAAATTTATTAGCTCTGAGATCTTGAGCAAGCTGCTTATCCTCTATTACTCTTGTTTCTTCATCTATTAAGTGGTAATAATAACTCTCCCTCCAATCAGCTTATTGTGAAAATCAAAATGAAATTATGTCAGTGAAAGGGTTTTGTAAATTATTGTAAGTGGTTTAACTGTTGCTTAAGTAAGCAGTAAAATAATTATATAATTATTAAGCTAAATACTAAAACATTTTCATATTCCCTCCAAGAAAAGTTTTATTCATAAACTATCGTTAAGATATTAGAAACGTGATAGGAATGCAAACGCTTAAAAAACACTTTAGGGACTAACATTGAAAGGTGGGTAGGCCAGACAATCTTCACCACCACGCCTATACCTGTGTACCTCACACTTGAAAATGAATGTTATTTATAGATAAAGCCTCCTAGTTAATTCTCAAAAGAGGATTACAAGACTGCCAATCAAGCAAAAGCCCCAGCAGGTGGGATTTATGTGCTCTGATAAAATATTTTGTGAAAGTAAATTCGGGGAAACCTGACTCTCCTACATCCTATAATTTATTAAAAAAAAAAAAAAGATACTCCAGGTTAGAACAAAAACAAGAGCCTGGTATTGTAATAAATAGATGGTTTCCACTTGAAATCCTTTGTAGGTTATACAGAGAATATGTGTGTTCTGCATACCTAGATTTTGGAAAGTGTACTAAGAATTCAACAGGCTATTTGGAGTTTTCAAGGGTATCTCAAAGTAAATTGTATTTGTCAGTTATAACAATATTCTTTTACATCCTATATTAGATTCTTCACTTAAACTCCAGGTGCAGATTTCCCTTTGTATATTTAGGGCATCTCTACCTGGGGTACCCAAGGTACTATATACTTGTTATAAGCAGAAATACTGTCCTCCCTCAGGAGGATGTGATCTCATTAAAGAGTATCACTATCATTTTACCACCTGATTAAACTTTATATCACCTTTAACTCTTTCCTCATCCCTACTCCCATTATAGTCATTAATTAATTTTGCTTCTGTCTCTGAAATACCTTGGGTAGTCATTCATTCTTCTGTTCCATTCCCTTTGCCATTGCTCTTGTCCAGGGATTCACCATATTTTAACTCAATCATCTGTACAATATCTTAACTGTTTTTATTGACTCTAACCTTTCCAATTGTACTTTCTACTTTCCTGATAGAGGAGTCTTTCCAAAAACAAGGCAGTAAGATTGAAACTTCTTAGCAAGCCTAATTTGTCTTTCAGTCTGATTTCTCTATTTTTTTATTTTTATTTTTATTTATTTTTTTTTGAGACAGAGTCTCACTTTGTTGCCCTCGGTAGAGTGCTGTGGTGTCATAGATCATAGCAACCTCAAATTCCTGGGCTTAAGTGATTCTCTTGCCTCAGCCTCCCAAGTAGCTGGTACTACAGGCGCCTGCCACAAAACCTTGGCTATTTTTAGAGATGAGGTCTCGCTCTCGCTCAGGCTGGTCTTGAACCTGTGAGCTCAGGCAATCCACCCACCTTGGCCTCCCAGAGTGCTGGAATTACAGGCATGAGCCACTGTGCCGGCCTCTGATTTCTCTATTGATGTTTCCACAAATTGCATTCCCCAGTCATACCACCCACCATAATGGTTACCATTCCCTGGGGACTGTACTCCACAGTTCTGGGCTTTTAGTTATCTTGTTCCCTGCTAACTAAAGTTCTTTGTTATTTATGCTGTTCCTTCCTATACTAGAAAGCCCTTTTCTAGTTAGGAGTGTGCTGTTTATTTTTCGAAACCCAGTTCAGGTACTGTTTTCTCTGCTTCTTTTCATTTGAGCTGCACCTGAAACTAATTTATCACTGCCTCTTTACCCTTACAAAGACCTATTAGTGTCTATAAAAGAGGGCTTATTTCACACACTCATGTGTGTTCACACTAAATTCTAAGTCCAAATACTATAAACTTTTAGCATGGTATCCCCTATAAGGTCTCTCTGTGTGCATATGTGTGTGTATGTGTGTGAGATACATCAGTAACTTTGCATGTTCACCAAAAATAATGACTACCATTTAATAAGTGTTTATTAAACACCAGACTCTATCTTCAACATTTCACACTATGTTAATTGAATCATTTCATCCTTAAAGTTAATCTATGAAGTGAGTAACATTTTACAAATGAAGTAGCAAGTGCCCTAAGAAATTAAGCAATTTACCAAGGTCAACACTAGTCTGGACTCAAGATTGGAATCAGGGTCCTTCATAATTCATAGCCTCTGCCCTCAACCAATTTACCATACACCCTTCTATGTACGTCTCTGGGCAGTCAACCACAAAGAAGCCAGAGTGCATCAAAAAGCTACCACACGAATCCTGGCTAAACATAAACAAGGTTTGCTATAGAACACAAGTGCCTACAAGGTAGTGTGTTTGGAATCCCTAAATCTGAACTCTCTGTTTAAGGAATATTTCCTACCTTGTAAGATGACTTTTGTACATTAGATGAAATGAAGTGTGTAAAATGCCTAGCACAGTACCCAGAACACAGCGAGAACTGATACATATTTGTGTTATCTTTTCAACTGTGAGCAGTATAGAAATTATACCCGGACCTATTTCCTAAATCATAAAATCTTAGGGAAATTAGATTTTCTTTAAATGAATAGTGGCCTATAATCCAAAAGGAAATGTTTTAAATGTAAACAGAAATTTAATGCATTTATAAAATCTGTTTCAAATTTAAAGATAAATTTAATAAATTTTACAAAGCTTATAAATTTACATAGGATACAGGTACAAAATATAGATGGGTAACTATTGTTTGGACAGAGTTATGAATGACCTCATAGATGAATGATTAAGAGATTTACTTAGCTTTCATGGCTGGAAACACCACCATCTCCTACACCACACATTTCTCTCCTCCTTTTCCGGGGACAGAGTGCTGGAGTCTATGGAACCTGGACCATGAAATTGATCTAGTCATAACAGTAATAATTACTATGCATTGACCAATTATGTGCTGGACACTGGGCAACACGATTCATGTATATCAACACAGTTACTTCTCACAAAATACCCATGAGGTTGGAGCTTTGTTATTTTTATTACTATTCAAACGAGGAGACCAGGGTGTGTAGGTTAGGTAATTTGCCCAGCATTGTATTGCTATAAGTGGCGTAGACACAATTTAGGCATGCATCTGTCTAACCTTGGAGCCAGACCTCCAAACCACTCAGGCTCTTTTCATTCAATCTGTAATCTACTGTTGCTTTGAATTTTTCTTTTACAAAGGGAAATTTTTTAGTGTGATTCATTATGTTATAAATACTAGCTTCTTTTAAACACTCATTGAAGCAAAACACTCATTGTCTAGGCAAATCCAACTTCTTTTAATTTAACAAAAACAGCAGACATAAACAAATTACAATTTATGTAGTCTGAATTTCGGTACCATAAAACCAAAAGGCACAGTGTCAATTTATCAGCCCGCGGGTGGGGAATGGTGGGGAAACCACCAGTGACGCCACTCGGTGGGGAGACTATCTTCATGCCGTATGACTATATGGTGATGTGTCCCGGGTATGTTTTTATCTCGCTTTTTAGAAAAAGTCAGAGGGGTAGCACATAAAATAAGATTATTTTTAAAACATCAGCTTTTCCCAAGTCGACCACATCACACAGTCTTCACCTCTACATATTTGCGTTGCCATTTCCTTGGTGATTTCTCTTTTTCACAGTCTGGGTTCTCACTTTTTAAGAAATGACTCTGTGAATTTTCACTTGAAACTGCTATCCCCTATAGAAGAATTGATGCTATAAATATTTATATTAGAGCTGCGCACTGAAATAATAATGTGTACAATGGAGGGAAATACTTAGGTTTCACCATAACTAGCTCTAAAATCCCTTTTCTCCACCACATAAAGAAGTACAAATATGAACACAGAGGTCAGAAGGCTTAATTTAACATTATGGTGGTTGAGGAGCCTCAGCGTCCGATGAGAATAATGATAGTTTTCTTTTGCCAAATTTAGTACATGTATTTTGAAGTTTAGACAGAGTTTTCATTTGAAACTAACAGTCTACTATTCATGAAGTTTGAAGTTCTTCTAATTATGTTGTCAGACACCTCAAATGCTCTTTTTCAGTAATTATTTGGGAACTCCAGAGATATTCCCCTAAAAGCCTCGGCAGTGCTAGGTTTTTGTGCCACTGCCTTTTCATCTTTTTCAGCTTTGTATTTATGGTTTTTAGGCCAGACCCAGAGTCGTTACAGTAAGACCCTGAACAAATCACTCTACACATTCTTTTCACACATTCTTTCCTACATTATCTTATCTGGATGAAGTATTTACACTAACATTTAAACTGGAAAGTTATAAAGTGACAACACCATCCAGAAGGGTGAACGTGGAAGAGAAGAAGGGTGATGCTCTTGTTTAAAACAGGATGTATTGGATTTTGGTTATCTAACTATTTTTTAACCCCCTGAAGAAATACAGACTTTACTCAACCAAACATCTGTCCAAATCTGTGCCTATCAAATTACTGTAGGTCCCCAGTTAACACTGCCAATAAGTTCTTAGAAACTGTGACTTTAAGCAAAATAATATAGACCAAAACCAATGTTACCATAGGCTGATTCTTATGAACAAGAGTTGAGGTTCCTACAGCATTTTCTGATGATAAAAACATCACCTAACATCTTAGTAAAGACCAAAACTCTTATAATAGTAAGTATTGAAATAAATGTGAGCTATACATACATTTTAAAAAGATGAATGGACAAGATAATTATTCACCCATTTATTTCCAGGTCAAGATTATGGGTGGCCAGAACCTATTGCAGTAGCTCAGGGCTCAAGGTGGGAACCAGCCCTGGGGAGGATGCCGGCTCCACGGCAGGGTGAGCTCACACGCACCTTTCCATCCACGCAGACTGGGGCCATGTGGACACGCCAGCTCACATGAGGTGTGCATCTTTGGGATTTGAAAGGAATCCAGAATACCCAGAGAAAACTCACACAGATGTGGGGAGAATGTGCAAACATTACACAAGTAGTGACCCCAGCTGGGAAGCATTATTTTTTTCTCATTAACATTAGGACAAAACCATGCTGAAGAAACATTCTGAGACCTGCTGTATGTTCTTGTTAGAATCAAGCTTTTAATTTAGACCATTTTGGTCAGCCAAGAAAATAGCAAGGTACTTCCTCCCACCCCCTATGTAGTACTCCCACCCTCTATGTAGTAAAGTTACTCTTGCACAATTCTCCAGTAATACTTAATGTGTTTTGATGTGAAATCCAGTGTCATCAATTCAAAAAAATTGCTCAATGTATATCTAATAATTAGAAGAGGAGATAATTCCAAACATATCTGTGGTGGGCTCAGTAATGACTCCCAAAGGTTTTCAAATCCTAATCCTTACACCCCTGAATGTTACTTTATTTGGTAAAAGAGACTTTGCAGACTTAATTAAATCAATGATTTTGAGATGGGGAGATCTTCTTGGATAATCTGGGTGGCCCTAAGGTAATTATGAGTGTGACAATAGAGGACCATCTGAGTACAGGATACGTTGTCCCTGAAGCAGAGACTGGAGCGATGTGACCAAGAGGCAAGGCAGCCGGGCAGCATCTAAAAACTGGAGGGGCAAGGAAAAGGCTCCAAAGGAACCATCCCTGAAAACATCCTGGGTTTAGCCCCAAAAGATTCATTTTGGAATTTCTAACTCCAGATCTGTAAGAAAATAAGTTTCTATTCTTTTAAGCCAGTATGTTTATAGTAATTTGTTATAGCAGCAATAGGAAACTAAGACAACATTTTAAATACATGGTTGTATTTTATAAATAGGAGAATTATGGCCAAGTATGTTTAAGGCACTTTACTTTTGATCTTTTTTTTCTTTTCTTTTCTTTTTTTTTTTGAGACAGAGTCTCACTATGTTGCCCTCGGTAGAGTGCTGTAGCATCATAGCTCACAGCAACCTCCAACTCCTGGGCTTAAGAGATTCTAAGCCCAACCTCCAACTCCTGGGCTTAAGAGATTCTAAGGCCAAGTAGCTGAGACTACAGGCACCTGCCACAACACCCGGCTATTTTTTTGTTGCAGTTGTTTAGCTGACCAGGAGGTTCAAATGCATCATCCTCGGTATAGGTGGCTATCACTGTAACCACTGTGCTATGGGCACCAAGCCCACTTTTGATCTTTTAAAACCAGGATATATTCTCAAATGTAAGGAATGAAATAAGGGAACTTCTGGTTTCCAGTCCAGTATTTAAGGAGCTTGGAAATCGTTATTGTGTCCCAACAAGTAAAAAACTGAACAAATTGAAAATTCAATTCTTCTTAGATCTGTCTAGACGTGAAGTCACAGGCACATACCATATGTAAATTTCTTTTTCGTAGATTAACTCATTTAAATGAATTAATACAACTGTTTTTATTTTAGAGACACAGAAATGTTATACCATTTGCCAAGCCACACAAAGAAATGAATCCAGGCAATCTGGCCCTATAGTGTACATTCCTATGCACTAAGCACTTCTTAAAAGGTACTGCACTGCTCTCCCTAAGATATATAAACCCTTTCCACATCAACTGATTATGTTTTGTAGGTACCATTTTGAAGTACCATTTCAAATGACTATCAATATTTAGGCTTACAAAAGGTAAAATAATACCTTTAAATACCTCTAATTCCAAATTTGCTATGATTTTTCCAAACAAAAATCATTTTATTTGAAACACAATTTTCAACTTCTATTATCTCTTGAGCTCAAGTCCCATAGAATTTTTAACTCCTTTGTAAAATCTGCCCTATGTTAATTTACTTAAATTTATTTCTTTCAA
Organism: Perodicticus potto; assembly: GCA_963574655.1. Classification (NCBI taxonomy): domain Eukaryota; kingdom Metazoa; phylum Chordata; class Mammalia; order Primates; family Lorisidae; genus Perodicticus; species Perodicticus potto. The sequence continues at coordinate 8,664 of CAUYRH010100384.1, forward strand.
ACTTAAGAAGGTGTTTCTTATGACAAATAATTCCATTTTCATAAGATTACCCTTGATAATTTTATAAGTTATAAACATATCTATCCAAAGGCAATATTATTCCCAATTCTTAGGATTCTATTGAAATATGTTTTTATGTGAGTGTTTTCTAATTGCTTTAATATTAATTATCATTTCCCTGGATGTTTTCCAGCTTCGTTTATTTTTTTGCCTATACCTATTCTTCCGGTATAGGTGTACAATGGTTTTACATGAGAGAAAATAATATCCTTTGTTTTACTCCAAAAACTATCCTTGATACTATTCAATGATTTATTGGTCGTGGGGATTACATGCAAGTTATTGGCCAACAATTTAAGAAATAATCATCAATCCCAAAATACCCATTATAGTAAGATTTAAGTGAGATTACTTTCTCTAAAATTTATTGATTTACCAATACATAGTACACACAAAGAACCTGCTACATACAAGACCCCATTGCAATGGATTTGGCCATTGAGGAGTAACAAGCCAAGAGACACCATGAACAAGTGTAAACAAGAGAGGGTCAGATAAATTATTTCCAAGTACATTCTTTCTTTATTCGTGGGAGTTTAGATACTTTAAAATAACATTAAGCGTATTTGTTTTCTTAAGTTTTATCTTTCTTGGCTGGGTCAAAAACAAACCTCCACTTCCTTATCTAACATTTTCCTTATTAATTGCCTTCTACCAGTGGTTGTTTCAATTAACCAACTTTTTATATAATGTAACCTAAAAAAAAGAACAAGGAAGAAAAAGGGAAGGAAGAGGAAGTGGAGGAGGAAAAAGAGAAGGAGAAAGAAAAGGACTATGGGGAGGAAAGGAAAGGTGTCATGAAGGAGGAAAACCACTGAGCAATTTGATCTAAAGACTTGTAATGGTTTTACTGTGGTAAATGTAACTGAATTGTAGAGTCATATTTAGCGTCTGCTTGGTTCCAGAGAATTGAGCCACAAAGTACGTTTTACTTCATGAGTAATATTTTTACTAATACATAAGATTCACCTTTTCCTGTGGAGTGTTTCATGTAATGCAATGTCTGTAATAGCAATGACGAGGCTTTTTCCCACAAGTTTTCTCAGCAGCAGTTTGGTGTTCAATAAATTGTAAATCCTGGTAAGCCGACAGTGATCTTAACAAGTAGCTATTTGCTTAATTCAACAAAATAGCTCTTCAATGTTATTATTATACTGGTCAAATGTTTAAGCCAGAATACAAATAAAAAAATAGCTAAAAAGTGTAATCCAACCCAATAAAACAAATAGTATATTTCCTACTTGATTTTTAACATTTACCAACTTTTATCAATGTGCATGTATTATAAATATCATAAATGTTACTAAATAGATTTCAAGCCTATTAATAAAATTTAGAGTCAAACGAAAAGTGAAAAATCAGATAGAATTCTTCAAAATGGAAATAACATGAATATATTACTTATATAGGTATGTATTTCTAGTTTTCAAAGCCCAGAATTACAGATGTCTGGAAGTGATAAATTTTAGTCTCCCATAGAAGTGAGTCTTGAACATAGGGAGTAAAGGAAAGCATAAAGTTTTCAAAGTAAGCACTGAAATTATTTGAATTGCATCCAGACAAAGGGAGAAATGCATAGCAATAAGGGAAGCAGATGAAGCAAAAATAATAATACTGATAATAGATTATTAGCTGTTCACTATATACTAGTTATGGTGCAGAGTAATTTACATTCATTGGATTCTCACACTGGTATTCTAAAGTCCATTCTCATCATTTTACAGATTAGAAAAGTGAGGCTCAGAGAAGTATGTCACCACATAGCAACCAAAAAAGCTAAGACTTCAATATGAGAAAAGCTATCCCAGTCAAAAATTATCAACAGGACTTGAGACAAAAAGTTGTTACCTACAAAGATGGTTTCCCCAATGACAAAATGACAGTTAACCAGAAATATTTAACAATTTTAAACTTGTATGCACCTAAATATTAAGCCTCAAAAGACATAAAAGTTGGATAAGACATAAGGAAAAATGTTATTTATGAATTATCTGAATTATCAAACAGAAAAAAGTAGTAAGTATATAGGAAATATGACCAACACAATGAACAAACTCAATCTCATGGTCGTGTATAAAATGCAGCACACAACAATTAGAGAAAATATGGTTTTTGAAAGTATACTTACAAAGTTTCAATAACTCATAAACCAAGTTTCAACAAATTTCAAATTTTATCATACAGACTACATCTTTTGACTCAAAGCAACACAGATACAACTTTTCAGAAATCTCCTACCTTTGAATATGAAAAATTGATTTACAGATGGAAAGCTATAGTTTTCTGGGTACAAGGTGATATAGGGCCCACCTTAAGCAGATGACATCAGTAGGAGAGCTAAGGTTTATGTTTAGATGATCAGATTGCCAGACTCACATTTGGGAAAACTGACCAAATAAAAAGGAAAAACCTCTCAGAAATAATTAGAACTCACTTGGCAAGAGCATTTTCCTTTTGAAATAAATCCATTTCAGTAAATGTTAGTAAAGTAGTGAAGAAAATACATAACCATATAGTCTGTGCAGGAACAAGGCAAGGGACTGACATTGACTTTTTGCTTCAACAACTGTCTGTCAGCAGTTCAACAAACTTTCCATTTCACTAATACCTGGAGTAAATGGATATAAAAATAACCACTAACGAGAATATTAAAATGCTGATTCTTAAATTTGAAGGTACATGAGAAATACCTGGGAACTTCTCTAAAATTGCAGGTGTTTGGGACCTACCTAGGATTCACTGAATCAGAATCTTCAGGGAGCAGAAATATGCATTTCCACAAACCAGAGACAATTCTGGTGTACAATGCAAATGCCAGGGTAGGGAACCAACCAGTAGACATTTCAGAATAATTTTGTAAAAAAAAAGTAAGAGTTTACATAACTTCAGATAAAAGAAACATTTGACATTAAAAATACAGTTCACATTAAAAATATTGTGATCTATTTCAAGAACGAAACCACAAAGAAATTGGCTGTTTTGGTTACTTTAAAAAAAATATTCCGGAATCAATTTTATTGATAATATTTGAGAGAACTGATATGCACTTTTGCCCAGAAACAAGCAAACAAATGTAATAAAGTAATAAAGTAATAAATGTAATAAAGTCAGAACAATAGATGGGAAATATTAGTAAGAAAATGCTTGTTGTTAAATTATTTTTCCCCTTTTCCTCCTAATTCTTATTCTTAATTCCTTGGAGGACAAACAAATGGCGTCCCTTAATATAACTGAATATAAAGCTTTAGAGAACTAGTAAGCCTCAGCTTATCATGTCTTGGCCTTTGACTTGCTGACATTCTGACAGTTCTCTCTGCTTCGGTGTGTTTTACCATTTTGGATAATTTATATAAGTGAAGTCATGTAGTATTTTTCTTTCTGTGACTGGCTTATTTCACTTAGTATAATGTCCTACAGATTTATCCATGTTGTCACATCTGGCAGGATTTCCTTCTTCTTTAAGGCTTAATAATATTTAATTATATACATATATATATACATGTGTGTGTGTATAAATGCATATTAATATAAACATACACACTACAATTTCTTTTCTCTCTCTTCTTTCTTTTCTTAGAGGTGGGATCTTGCCCTGTCATCCAGGTTGGAATGCAGTGGTGCAGTCAAAGCTCACTGTAGCCTCAAACTCCTGCAATCCTCCTGCCTCAGCCTCTTGAGTAACTGGGAAGTGTGAGCTATCATGCCCACCTCCATTATACCACTTCTCTTTATCCATTCATCTGTCAATGGACTCCTTGGTAGTTTCATAGTACATGTGTTGGCTACTATGAATAATGCTGCAAAGTACATGGGTATGTAAATATGTCTTCTGATCTTGATTTCAATTCTTCAGAATAAATACCCAGAAGTGGGATTGCTAGATCATATGATATTTCTATTTTTAATTTTTTAGCAAACTCCATACTAGTTTCTATAGCAATTGCACCATTTCACATTTCTACCAACAATGTGCAAGGATTCCAATTTCTCCACATTCTCACCAATACTTATTATCTTTTTTTTAATATAATAGCCATCCTAGCAAGTATGAGGTGATATTTCATTGTGTCACATATATCTCTCACGTCACATAAGCTATCTTTATTCCTTTATTTTCTTTTTTCTTTTTCTTCCCACCCCCCCCTTTTTTTGGTTTTTTGATTTGACTTAAGTATTTCAAAATTCCTGTCTTCAAGTTCAGAAATTATTTCTTCTGATTTACCTGGTCTATGGGTAAAGCTCTAGACTTTTTTTTTTTTTCATTCATTGAATTCTTCAGCTGGAGAATTCCTGTACGGTTCTTCTTTCTGCTGTCTATCTCTTTGTTGAATTTCTAATACAAATAATAAATTATTTCTCTTATTTATTTTTATTGTTTACTTCCATTCTCTTTTATCAACTGAAATTTTTTTTTTTTTCAACTGAACCTTAATGTCATCATTTTGAATTCTTTTTTAGGCATTTCATAGATTTCCTTTTTTTGGAGTCTGTTGATGGAGAATTATTTAGACTATGGAGAGTGTCATGTTTCCTTACTTGTTCATGTTTCTTGTGTCCCTATGTTGATAACTGCACATTTGCTACTTCCAAATTTATGGACAGGCTTGTATACGGAAAGAATTTTTCCTATGGATGTGTTTATAGTGTTGATTGGGCAGAGCACTTTTCCTTTGATCCTGGGTAAGTAAAGCAATGTAGTCTCCATATGATTTCTTTGGCTATAATCAATGTAGTGGTGTCTGTGAGTTCCTCGGTGGCTTAGGATACAACTGTTAGTGGAGACTATAATGAGACTTTGTTGAGGACAGGGTCACCAGGATGGCTGGTTCTCAGGCACCAGTGTTGGTAGTTATAGGCTGGATGTGCTGGTTCCTAGCAGTGTACAGGCACCAGTAGTAGCTGTTCTAAGCAAGCTGATTCTTGAGCCTTAAGGTGACTTGATGAGGTGCCAACAGTAGGACCTACCACTGCAGCAGCAGTGGTAAGCCAAGAGGATAGGCATATCTTCAGGCCTCTGGCTGGCATACATCCTACTGGTGATGTCAGTAGCAGCAGCCAGCCAACCCTCAGGCTATAGGGAGCAGGCCTATATGTCTGCAGTGGGTAGTGGGTTGGGCAGGTCAATCTCTAGGCTATCAGGTGGCACAAGTGAGTTGATGCCGTCAGCAGTGGTGGCAAGAGGCTGGGTGGGCCGTCCTCAGCTGGCCCCTAGAAGGTGTCTGTGGGCACTAGCAGTGATGTGCAAGATGGATCAATCTCCAGGACCCCAGTCCATGTGTCCTGACACTGGCAAAGATGGCACTGAGCAGAGCAGTCCTGGCCTCAGATCCTTGAGGATGCCTGAGGGCATAGGCTGCAGGGGCCAGTGGGGCTGGTTGATCCCCAGATCCAATGTTGGCACACATGGACAGCAGTGACATTGGCCACGTGTAGAGTAGGCATGTTCTTGAGCCGCGTGATGATGTGCAGGAGCACCAGCAATAGCAGGCAGGGTGGGTCACTCTCACCTTTCCACAGACTACACATGTAGTACTGGTAGCAGTGGCAGGGAGTGCAAACATCAGCTGTAGCAGGTGAGACAGGTCGATCCCTTGGACAGTGCATTTAGATGGTAGTGGCAGCAGTAGCAATGGAAAAGGTGGGTTTTACCCCTAGCCCTAGAACAACACCCTGGTGCACTGGTCCACAGCTCCCTGAAGGAGCCTGCAGGTGCCCTGTGACCCTGATACTTTGGAGAAGATGGGACTGGGATGCCGTCACCATCAGCAGCCCCAGACAGGCAGCTCTCAGGCTCTGGGGAGTTCATACTTCAGCTCCCTTTGTCCTGAGGGGCAGCCTCCTCAATGCACTGCACCACACATTCCTCAAGATAGAGGACACTGAATGGGCTAGAATGCTGGAGACCAAGCTGCACAACTGTGTCCAGCCACTGTTGTGATGCTACAGCCCTTTGGGTGGCCATGGGAGGATTGTCAGCTAGGGTTCAGGGATGTGGAAATGCAGGGACTGCGGGGCACCAAGGAAGGACGTTGTAAACTGGTGGGGGCTGGGCCCTCGAAATAATGTTTTTCTGCAACTGCTTCGTGGTGAAGTGGGGTGGAACCTCCCTCTCTGGAACAATGCTGTCACATAAACTCCAGGGAGCTCTGTATACTAGTCTCAGGACCAGGGAGACAAAGGGCTTTCCTGTGGCTCTCCCTGTGGTCCATTGTGGGAATGTTGACTACTGAGGATCTCTCACTTACTCTTTCCCTAATCTCAGGAGTTTCTCTGGGCTCCCAGCTGATAGCAACTGGGCAGCCACTTTGTGCTTTGCTCTGCCTGTCCCCTCCATGTCTCAGAGGTTCTCTGTCACTACCCTTCTGAATTCCAGTGTTCTCTCTTACATGCTTTGTTCTATATGCGATTATTTACTTAAGTTTTAGTCTTTCTTTGGGGATGAGGGACCTCTAGTCAGCTATCTTGAAGCCCCTTCTGTAACAACTGGGCTTTTGTTGGTGGAGTTCTTAGGATTTTCTACATATAAGATCATGTCATCTACAAAAAGAGACAATTTTACTTCTTCCTTTCCAACTTTGATGCCTTTTATTTATTTTTCTTACATAAGTACTGTAATTAGAATTTCTAATACGATATTGAATAGAAGTGGGGAGAGTGAGTTTCCTTGCTATATTCCTGATTCTTGAGGAAAAGCTTTTTGTTTTCACTGTTGAGATGTTAGCTGTAGGTTTTACATATATAGTTTATATTATGTTGACATAATTGTCTTCTAGTCTTAGTTTGTTGAGTTTTTCATAATGAAAAGGTATTGAATTTTGTCAAATGCTTTCTTTTCATCTATTAAGATGATCATATGGTTTTAAATCATTTTGTTAATGGGATATATCAAATTTTGATTTGGGTATATTGAACCATTTATTATATCACAGGGATAAATTTCTCTGGTCATGGTATAAGAGCTTCTTAATATGCTGTTGAAGTCAGTGTGCTAGTATTTTGTTGAGGATTTTTCCATCTGTGTTCATCAGGGATATTAGCTTGTGGTTTCCTGCTCTTGTGGTGTCTTTGACTTTGGTATCAGAGTAATGCTCGCCTCACAGCAATAGTTTGGAAGTGATTACTGACAAAGATTGATGTTAATTCATAACACCCATGAAGCCACCTTTGTCCTGGACTTGTCTTTGTTAAGAGGTTTCTGATTACTGATTCAATCTTCTTTCTACTTATTGGTCTGTTCATATTCCTTAAATAGGAAATTGTATGATCCAGTCTTAGAAGGTTGTATGTTTCTAGAGATTTATCCCCTTCTTCAAGGTTAACCCATTTATTGGTATATTATTGTTCACAGTAGTTTCTTAAGATCCATTTTATTTTATTTTTGTGTCATCAGTTGTAATGCCTCTTCTCTCATTCCCAGTTTTGTTTGCTTGAGTCTTACTCCTTTTTTCTTAGTCTAGCTAAGGCTTTGTCTAATTTGTTTATTTTTTTAAAAACCAACTCTCAGTTTCATTGATTTTTAAATTGTTTTTCTAAATGACACCTCGTATTCTGCTCTAATACTTATTATTTCTTATCTTCTGCAAATTTGGGATATGTTCTTTTCCTAGCGACTTAAGTGTTCTTTTCCTAGTGACATTGTTTTTATGGAATCTTTCTTCTTTTTTAATGTAACCATTTATTCAGACAAACTTCCTTTGTAGTACTGCTTTTGCTGCACTGTATTCCTTTTTCATTTATTCTTTGTTTTGATAGGTGTTTAAGAATGTGTTGTTTAATTTGCATGCATGCATGAATTTTTCTATTTTTATTATCAATTTCTGATTTCATTCCACTGTTATCAATAAAGTTAATCGATTATTATTTCAATTTTCTTAAGTTTGGCAAGGTTTGTTTTGTGATCCAAGATATAATCTGTTATGGAGAATATTGCATGAGAGTTTGAGAAGAATGTATATTTTGATGCTTTGGAGTGGAACACTCTATAGATGCCTGTCAGACCTACTTTATCTATAGTATTCAGCTCTGCTGCTTCCCTATTAATTTTATGTCTGGCTTTTATTCATTTCTTTCTTCTTATCCTGAAATTTTAGAAAAAGATAAACTTTTTTGTTTTTAAGAGATAAAATTTCATTTTATTATCCAGGCTTGAGTACAGTGGCACAATCATAGCTCACATCAATTTCCAACTCCTGGGTTCAAGAGATCCTCCCACCTCAGCCTCCCCAGCAGCCATGTGCCACCATGCCTGGCTAATTGTTTTTCATTTTTTGTAGAGTTGGGGGTGGGTCTTACTATGTTGTGCAGACTTACTGGTCTAAAAATCCAGGATTCAAGCCATCCTCTCACTTCAGCCTTCCAAAGTGCTGGGATTATAGGCTTAGACCACCACTCTTGACCCTATCCATTATGGAAAGTAAGGTATCAAACTCTCCTACCATTATTATGCTGCTATTTTCCCTTCAGTTATTATGTATTTTCATTATATATTTAAGTGCTCAATGTTGAGTGCATATATATTTATAATTGTTATATATAAAATACATAATGTCCTTTTTTGTCTCATATGAGTTTTTGACTTAAAGTCTTTTCTACCCAATATAAGAACATCCACCTCTTTTCTCTCTTGGTTACCATTGCATGGAATATCTTTTTCATCCCTTCACTTTCAGTCTATGTGAGTCTGACTTATATCTAAAGCAAGTCTCTTACAAATAGCAGATAGTTGGGTCTTTTTATTTTTACCTGCTTAGCTGCTTTTTGTCTTTGATTGGAGAATTTATCTACATTTGAAGTAATTATCAATAGGGAAGGACTTACAATTGCCCTTTTTTTGTTAGTTTGGCAGTTCTTTTGTCCCTCTTTTGCTCTCTTTTTGTCTTCCTTTGTGTTTCATTAATCTTGCATATTGATATTCTTTGATTCTTTTCTCTTTTTCTTCTATGTATCTCCTATAGGTCTTCTCCTTGAGGGCTTGCATAGGGCTTACATCAAACTACTTACAGATACAACAATCTATTTTAAGATGATAATAAGTTAATTCAACCACATACAAAAACTCCATATTTTTATTTCTCTCCTCCACATCACTTTATATTCTTAAAGTCACAATTTACATTAATTTATATATTATACATCTATTAACGTATTTTTATAGTTATAGCTATTTTTAATGCTTTTGCCTTTAACTTTTATACTGGAATTTAAAGTGATTTACCCAACACCATTATGGTACTACAGTATTGCATATATGTCTACATACATATTTGCCTTACCGGTGAGTTTTGTACTTTAGCATGCTTTGATATACTGCTGTTTTGTGTCCTTTTGTTTCAACTTGAAGAACTTCCTTAGCACTTCTTGCAAGGCAGGTCCAATGTCCATAGGCTTTTTTCTGTCTGGGAAAGTTTATGTCTTTTTCTTTTTAGAAAGGCAGTTTTACCAAGTATAATATTCTTAGTTGGCATATTTTTTCTTTCAACACTTTGAATATATCATCTCTTTCCCTTGTGGCCTAATTCTACTGAGAAATCCACTAGTAGTCTTATGGGAGTTCATTTATCAATATATATGGCAAGTTGCTTTTCTCCTGTTGCTTTCAAAATCCTGTCTTTAGTTATTGGCAACTTGACTGTAATACATTTTGGTATGCAGTTCTATGGTTTTACATTAGTTGGTATATGTTCAACTTCCTATATCTGGATGTCCATTTCCTTCTCCAGATTTGATTAATTCTTGGCAATTGTTTCTTTAAATGAGCTTTATGCCTTTTCCCCTTTCTCCTCCTCCTAGGACTCCCATAATGTGATTCACTAGGAATCTGGGAAACTGAGACAGGAGGATCACTTGAGCTCATGAGTTTTGAGACCAGCCAGAGCAAGACAGACCCTATCTCTACTAAAAATGGAAGAAATAATCCCAACTCCTATAGTCTCAACTACATGGGAGACTAAGGCAGGAGGATCGCTTGAGCCCAGGAGTGTGAGGTTGCAGTGAGCTAAACAAACACCATGGCACTCTAGCTCAAGTGACAGAGTGAGACAATGTCTCAAAAAATAAAAATAAATAAATAAAATACAATTGCTATAATCTCAGGATTAGATGATTCTAAAAATACAACAGAAAACCCCACATATTGTTAACATATGTCATGTTTCTAGAGAAAAATGAGATACTCTGAAAAAATTCAGAAATGCTCTCAGAACAGCATTTTATTGTTGACTACCTAGCCAAATGCAATGCACTAAACAAATGCAATGTGCTGAACAAATGCTTAGTTCCTAGTGTTCCAGAAGCCTGGCAAAATTCAAGTTTTAGATAAAACTCAATTTTTTTCATTGATAAATGTATGAAACTGAGGGAAATCCAATCAGGTTCCAGAAAATCCATATGCCCAAGAACATAATCAAATTACTTTTATTTATATTTTTTTCTTTCACAAAACATTTTATTATAAATGCTATTTTACTTACAATTTTTGGCAACATTAATAAAATAATAAACT
>CAUYRH010100386.1:0-45478 GCA_963574655.1 Perodicticus potto
GGCGCCTGTAGTCCCAGCTACTTGGGAGGCAGAGGTAAGAGACTCGCTTGAGCCCAGGAATTGGAGGTTGCTGTGAGCTGTGATGCCACGGCACTCTATCCAGGGTGACAGCTTGAGGCTCTGTCTCAAAAAAAAAAAAAATTACCTTCTCCGTGGAACCTTCTGTGACTTCCTCCCTCCTGTAGTTGCTGTGTTTTGTGCATGGCTTCCGGCCTTCCTGAGGGCCTGGAGTAATGCTGCTGGGCTGTGGACTGTCTGTGCATCCTTAAGACCAAGACAGTGGGCACGTCAAGTCAAAGGAGTTTGAGCAAAGGTGAGGCTGCAGAAGTCAACGGTTATGTCTGAACAGACCCTCTGAACAACTAAATGTAATGTCTGTCCTAAGGGTACCAGGGTGTTGGAGTGTGAAGATGTAAGACTCAGAAGCAAGAATGACTTTTCTTCCTTGAAGTGGTGTGGGCCAAACCTGGTGGTTTGTATACAACCAGGGACAGTCAAGTTCCTATACATACTTACTTATTCCTTCTTCACATGCCTTTTTCTACACCATATTTTATACACTCACAAGGTCAACAGTGTGATGTCAACTTAGAATTTCCAACACTGAGCTCGGCACATAAATTGAAGTATAGATATTACTTGGTCTGACCCAACAAATAACAGTGGCTTACTGTCTAAGGTTGGATTCCCCAAGAAACAGACTCTGGGGTGCAAATTGGTGTGCAAGTGCTTTACTAGGGAGTGTTCTTGGGGAAAACAGTGAAATTCTGAGGGTAGCAAAATTGATCAGAAGAAGGAGTTGCATTATGACACATCAGAACCCTCAGCTACCCCCATGGGAGTTCTGGAATCAGGATGGCTCTTCTTAGCTGGCTATGCGTCTAGGCAAGTGGGCCAGGGCTTTGTACTGCCTTATGGACCAGTCACTGGATACAGACTGACACCAGGGAGAAGAAATAATATTGAGGGAGGCAGTTCCCTTCAGCCAAGGGCAATTCCCAGCCAACACTTCTGGAAACTGGGGGAAGGAATGCTTCCATCCTAAAGTGAGACAGCCAACTGCCTATGATGACTAGGGTGTAGTTCCACAGTTTTGGACACCCAACTATCTTGTTGATCCACCATCCCTCAAGGTTATATGGTCAAGGAAGCTTATCCTCACACCTGCATTGTAAGGGAAAGGGCAGAACATGGACACGTTTCTCCTCCTATCATCCCTTTGTTCTACTTGGGCATCTCTTCCATTAGCTAAATCCCTGCTGCAAAAGAGGCTGGGATATCATTTCTTTTTGTCTGTTTCTGTGAGTCACAGATGAGGGAACCAAATGATAACAATGGTTATTTGTGGTCTTTTAAAATCATGTCTTATTTCCTAAGTTTTCCTGAGTAAGTATATTGAGCTTTTATGATCAGAATAAATATTAACATGCATGACAGATGGAATTGATGGCTGGAAGAATATAGACTTTTAAAGGGAGAATTTTTAACTGGTTTCTGTATCAAATATGGAGACCACTGAAAGGAAGAAGTTGGAAGACAGTAGCCCAAATGGCTTTAAATAATTATTTATTTAATTCATTAACTCGACAAACACTGAGTCTTTTTGCCCAGGGGAAAATTTCCTTCTATTATCTTTGTTCTATATTAATTATTCATCACCTCTGAGACTTCTCAAGGTCAAAAGTTAGTCACCCACAAAGTGAGTACCTTTTCAAGTTAGATTCTAACTTTAATTCTTGGAAGTTAGATGTGCACAGGTAACTTTAATAGGCATCGAGTTCATTACTGACGTTTGCCACTGAATTCAGCATGGAGCTGGACCTGGGCAGTAAGGTGTCTGCAACTTCAGGAAAGTAGCTGGTTCTGGGGAATTTTGTGGGACAAGCTTTTTTGCTCTGGCCTTCTCTATAGACTGGATTGATATGGCTGAAAACAACAGAGCAATAAAAGGCTGACAAAGTACTCTTTCTTAAATCTTGCTCCATTTTCTAGCCTGTGCTCTGTGTTCTACGACTTGTTTGGGTAAAGGCACAGTCACTTCCTATCAGTCATAAATCATCTTGCTTAATTTTATAGTATCTTGATGGGTTAGGAATAATCTGAATTCAGTGTCTGTCTTGAAGTAGTCCACAAAGCCTGTCATAAATTGTTTACGTTGGCCACATGTACCTGTAACACATAAATAAACTTTTCAGAAATTCTCAAGCAAACACAAAAGTGGGGAGAATAGGATAATGAACCTTGCGTAGCCTTCATCCGGCTTCAAGAGTTGTCAGCATTTGCTGATCTTGTTTAAGCTGCCTTCTCCATTTTTAGTCTTTTTGCTGGAAAATTTCAAAGCAAAGCCTTCTTTGTGTCTAAACATCGCACACGCATCTTGATGAGAGCAGCCCCTTTCTTGGGGACTTCTCAGCCTTCTTCAGGGCTGCGTGTGGAATGTGCTTTTGATTTGATGGAAGAAATTTTCCTCAACCCAGTAGGTTTTTGATGCCAAGACCAATTAATTTACTCATTCATAACTGAGAAGAACACCCTGTTGTGTGTGTGAGTGCACTGGGTAGCCTTTCCCTGACTTTTGAAGGCTGTTTATTTTAATTTATCTGAATGTGCATGATGTTACTAGAGCCAGTCCCACCTTGACAGCCTTGGATGAACTGAGGGGCCCTGGTCACAGAATTAGGGGATAAAGATAACAGCCTTTTCTGCAAAAGGGCTGTCCTCCTAGCTGTTATGATCAGGAACATAGTCTTGTTTTCCTGAGATTTATGACCATGCCAGAGGTGCCTTTCCCCCCAGTCTCTGAAATAGGCCATCAGCAGCCAGTGTGTAGAGCTGCCTTTCTGGATGTCGGGTGCCAAAATGCAGGGAGAAGTGAGGTTTGGGCAACCTGATGGCTATCTCAGCCATGCTGTTTAACTTCGTCCTGGTCTGTAAAATATTTGTTTTGTATTTTAGTTGTATTAAAATGCACATAACCTAAAACTTACCAAATTATTAAGTGATGTTAATTGTATCCCTATTGTTGTGTAACTAATCCATAGAACTTTTCATCTTGCAAAACAGATACTCTGTTCCCATTAAACAACTCCTCATTCCCCTTTTCCTCCAGCCCCTGGTATCCCCCACTCTACTTTCTTATTCTGTATGAACTTGACTACTTTAGGTGTCTCATCTAAATGGAGTCAGATGAGATTGGCTTTTTGTGACTGGCTATTTCACTCAGCTTAATCATCCTTGAGGCTCATCCACGTTCTCACAGGTGTCAGAAATTCCTTCCTTTTTAGAGGGGAACACTGTTACATTGCATTTTGTCCCTTCACTCATCAGTTGATGGACGCTTGGGTTGCTTTGAACTTCTGGCTGTTATGAATCATGCTCCATGAGTCATGCTCCATGAACATGGGTATGCATACAGTATTTTTAATGGAAAGTATCTTTTCTTATTGTGGAATTTGGTTCTTTTACTTTCACTTAGTGCCTACCACCAGTGGAGAACTTTTCTAGCCTGAGGTTATGGGGGGGCCTGTAATACCATGTCATCATTTCTTTCACATCCTGTACTTTTTCTTTTCTGGAACTAGTGTGCCATTGGTGTGCCCATTGCTTGGCACAGTGCTTGGGACCTAGCATGTGCTCAGTGGATATTAAACAGTGAGTGAATGAATAAACCCAGTAAAACTAAATTGAAGGGAAACAAACAATGGTTCTTTTCCATGAAAAATGGTTTGGACCATAAGCCTGTCTAGATATGCCCCAGAATCCAAATATCTGGCATATTTTCCTACTTAAGTCAACTTAAATTGAGATAGCTATTCTTATCTGTAGTTTTAGTTGAAATATACAAACATAACCCTCACCTGTTTTCCTGCACTTCTTTCCACAGTTTGAACATAGTATGGGCTCAGCATATATTCACTACAAATGATTAAATCAGTGAATGAATTCATGCAGAGGGGAATGAGTTAAGGAATGAGCCAACTAAGACTATATTCCCTAGTGAGTGGTCTATTTCTAACTCTTTACCACAATAGGAGCCAGGAAGGGAAGGAAGGAAGGATGGAATGGGACATGGCTCATTCTCTTATTCACAAACATCTGCAGTTCTGGGCACCTGGGTTTGGCAGGAAGCCAGGCAGGCCTGGTTCTTGCCCTCAGGGCCTTACCGCCAGGGAGTGAAGCAGACACAGACGGAATGGTTACCAGTGGTTTTTAGTGCCATGAGACAAACAGGAATCACGATAGAGAGGAATAGGGGCCACCTTGGATGGCAGTGGGAGGATGCAGACAAGGAGGCAGAGTCAGCAGTGAGGCGCTGCTGCGTCAGGAGACCACGGGAGAGGGTGTCAGAGCCTCTGGATGGTCAGCAGAGAGTGTTCCCAAAGAGCTGGCCGAAGGCCGGTGTGACTGGCGCAGGGGGAGGGAAGTGTAGGGTGAGGCTGGAGCAGTCCCGGGCCTGGCAGGCCTGATAAGGGAGTTGGATTTTTAGCTAATAGCAAGGAGATTCATTGAGAGTTTTTAACGTGATGCGTTGGTCAGGGCTGTGCAGAGAAGCAGACCCATAGGATATATGCGTATATACGTAGCTGCTAAGAGGAGATTTATTATGGAGTAGGTAGGGCAGGAGAAGATATGTGTCCCAGCTCTAGAAGAGAGAGAATTCACCCTTCATCTGCTGTTTTGTCCTATTTGGGCCCCTAGTGGGCTGGGCAATGCCCACCATGGGGCGGGGCAGATCCTCCTTATTCAGTCTGCTGATTTGAATGCTGACCTCCCACACAAACAGTTTCACAGATGCACCCAAAAATAATATTTTGTACAGTTATGAAATGGTTATGATATAGCTATCTGGGCATCCCTTAGCCCAGCACATAACTGTCATGCATGAGAATTGTATGATGTGATTGCATTTTTAAAGGATCATTCTGGTTGCTGTGGGGAAAAATGAGGGGGGGCATATCTGCACATGGACGGCTCTGCGGGTGGCTGCCAGTGCCACAGCCCAGGTGAGAGATGAGGGTGGCCTGGCCCAGAGGGGACCGTGGAGCCTGAGGGATGTGGACAGACTGCAGATTCATTCTGGAGACAGGAGGTTGCCCTCCTCCTCTCCCGTGTTTAGTCGCTGGCCCTCTGCATGTTTTCATGCCTCAAAAGGCAGTTCCTCAAGGGCTGCACATGTATTGCTGCTGTTGTCACTCGCTGGCATTTTTATGAGTAATTTTCTCATGAACCGAAAAGGTGTTTCTCTCTCCTTCCTCAATCTCCCCCCACACCTAAGAAAATACAGTTGTGAGTAGGTGTATTAGAGTTAATATTTTACCAACTGAAGAATGATCAGTCTATCCATCCTGGTCACCTCCCTTTGACTCCTAATACACTTTATTTTAAAGAATACACACGTAGGGAGAGGAGAGCAATCTTAGAAGGACCCAAGTTTAAAATACAGTGCACTGTGATGCCTTAAAGCTCTTTTTGTTCATGGAGGGGAGTGAGTTTGGGGTATATTGGGAATGTGTATACTCACATACACTGTGGTTTCTTTGACCTATTGTGAAGTAGAGGAGGGTAAACTCTAACTCCCCCCTGTGTAATGCAGTTCATTATCTGAGCACCAAGCCAGGGGAGGGACAGTTGCAGGAGTGACTTTGAGGAGACCGTGTGGGGGTTGATTGCCAGGTGGTTATTATTTGCCTGATGATGCCTGGTTGAAACAGGCTCTAATCCAGCCCTTCCATCTTGTCTAAGGGCAGACCTAAGAAATTCCTCTGCAAAGTCTTTGGCCGCTCCACTGTGTTGGCCCACTCTTGAAATTATAGAAGATCAGCCCCAGAACCAATCAAACTAGTCTTCCTAGTGGTCTGATCTTGAAACCAGTGATGAGCCAGGGCCCCTTCAAACCCAGAACCACGTACCTGTCATCTGTAGGGAGGGATGAGAACCCAGTAGGTTTGGGGGATTGATGAGTAATTGACACATGTAGGTTGGTTGCCTCAAAATATTTTGAACCCCACCCTCTCTCTGTGTGATTTTCCAAATATAAAATGTGAAATTTCTTAGGAAGTGATTATTAAAACAAATTCCTTAGCTATCCTTTCAATTCACAAAAATGAACTTGAAAATGACAAAAAACACATTCCACATTCTCTTCTAACCCTACAGAAGCAACATTGTCTATTTTAGGGTTCATTTTCCCTAATATGGGATTTTAGCTCCAGATGTAATTCAGGAAGCGCTTCTATGGTAACTGCATCCTTTTGCAGATTTTTTTCTTTCTCATCTTAGGTGATTTTATTTTTTCATGTTACAAACCAAATGCTATTTAATGTTCTTATTAGGGAAGATCAATTAATGTACCTGTGAATTGCAGCCCTATTTATGCATCTCTTATCAGAGTGAATTACTTGTTTGCTTAAGAATGAAGTTCTACCTCATTTAATGCAGTTGTCTATTAGCAAATGAGTTCTATTTGAATTTTCATAAGTCTGTTTTACTTCACACTAAAGACCCATTATTTTAGAAAATCAAAACATTGTAACTTTTTTGAACAAACACAAAATGTAGAAGTAGAACCACAAATAATATATTTCCTAATTGCTTTTTTAAAGGACATAACAACAATTGATCATGGGTAATGTTGATATCAGCCAGTTTGTAGGACAAATAATATGTATTACTAAACAAAGATGTATTATTTTTTTTCAAAAAAGCTTTTAAAAGAGCCACCTGCCAGGTCAAATTGATTAAGTATCTAAATAACATGTTGAATTTAAAATATATTTGTGTGAAATGCCCGTTTCATCCTTGAGAAACAATAATAAACTTTGTTGAGAAGGTTGAGCTTTCTCTGGAGTTTATTTGGGATGTCAGGATAAGTGATTGCCTTGCTGCTAAAAATTCGGAACTTAACATTTTGTTGGGCCCATTTTGCTGCCACTCCGTAGATAATAAATTTCATGAAGGATCTTCTCATTGGCAGAAGTTAGTTCCTTTTGTTTTCTCTGCAGAAAATAACTTGCTTCGCACAGTGATAGGCAGGTATCCAAGTACTAATACTTTTCTTTTCAGTCTAGAATCAGGTAATGAAGGCCCATCATTCTCACTGACAGCAGGGATGACAATCTTGCTCGTCCCAAATCTTCTAGTACAGCTCAAGGACAGGAAGAGTGGCTGGAATTTTATCAGCAGCCTTCAGAGTCAGGGGGCAAGAGTGATGTCGGTTGAAGTAGATGATTAACTCTTTGAAGACTCTTCTCACATTATCATCTCCAAGATGACCAGAGCCCTTAATGCTTTTCCCAATTCCTCTCTTTGGGATGACCCAACACAGTCTGTTTTATTAATTCGTACTTCTTTCTCCTTTTTTTTTGCTGCCATCAAAAGAAGCTTGCAAACTTTGGCTTGTGGCTCAAATCTAGGCTATGGCTGGCAAGTGAAGAATGGGCTTAACATTTCTAAATGGTGGGGAAATATCAGGAAACTATTTAATGATACATGAAAATGATATGTTGGTCCATCTAAATGCAGGTTTACTAGAACACAGCTACATTGATTCATTTACATAGTGTCTGTGGCTTTTTGTCTGCAACGTCTACAAAGGTGAGTCGAAATAGTTGAGTAGATAAAACAGATACTGAAAGGCCCACAGAGTCTAGGTTAAGGCAAGTCTAGCCAATTTTTAAAAAATATGTTATCTACTACGTGTACAGTTATAATCTTGTTCTTACCTGCAGTGGTGACTTTTCTGTTTTGTGGAAAAGGTATTTTGTTCAGGACCCAAAGTTTTTAGCACACTTCTCATGTTTTGTACAGTCTAATTTCATTAAGGGAACAATGAAAGTAATGAGATGAAAGAGCCAGTGGAGACAGAAAAGTGTCTGATCTGAAGGTGGGAATTAGCACAGCCAGCGATGGTCCCTGCTCCATCTCCAGCCATTTTACTCAGAAGCTCATCTTCAGAGTATTAATATTTCTTATGAATGTTGTCATAAAAATTTTCAAGAATACTACTTTCCTTCTTAAAAAAATTAATTTTTAATAAAAAATAATTATCTTTAACTAAAAAAATGAGAATACAGGATTATCAGAAAAGTTAAAAATACCAAATTTCTTTAGTTGTCTCCATTAATGTTTTATCTTCTGTAAACATTTTTTACTTATTGTAAATATTATATGTACACAAAGCTAGCTTGATGGTAAACAACTTCTGAACTGACTTATAGTTGAAGTAAAATTATCTGAGGGTTTTTTTTTTTTTTTTTTGCATCTGTACTAGAAAACTTAAAAAATTTGCGTATGTCCTGCCTTTATTTATGCAGATCAGCTAAACCGGTTGCCATTTACTGCATTTATAAGAGTTACCTGTTAGCTCCGAAGTGAACATTTTGGTATGCGTTGAAAAGGACCCTCATTCCCCCAATACTGTTATTTTCTACAAATACAGTTTATCCCTCCAAACCACATTTCATTCTCTGCGTGCACACTGGGGTGGAGGATCCTGGTTCCCGAACCCAGGTGACCTGGTTCGTGGGGTGAGGTAGGAAGTTCAACTAAGGCCCCAGGGTGGTGACCAGAAGCAAAAGTCAGTGGAAACCGGAAATAAACGTGGAGCAGCACAGACTGTGTGGAGAGAAAGCAAAAGTAACCTGCACAAGTTTCAGGGTAACAAACAGCGATTCTATTTAAGAAGAACAAAGAGAAAGTTTAGAGCTCTTCCAAAAAGACTTGGAAGTGGGTCCCTCTCACGGAGGAGACAGGCTGTGAGCGATGCCTGCAGGGGTATAAATACCCTCTGTTTGTTTGAAATTGGCTGCAAGCCTCCGATTGGCTTCTCTGCACCTCCGCACAGTATTGCCCATTCCTATTGGTCCTTGGTTACCTAGGTTACTTCACACCCACAGTCTTATCCGCCCTCCAGAGTTCTGGTTCCTCGGGCCAGGTTTTCCTCCACCCTCCCTGCCACCCCTTTCTTCGCCTCCTTTCTCAGTCCATCGTCCCCGCTCCAGAGTAGGGCTCTTGTTGATCCACCAAGTGTGTGTCGCGCAGTGTGGTTCTCGGATATACGGTTCTACTGAGAGTCCAGAAACGCTGAGCCACCGAGAAGAGGGACGCAAACCCTGCTTTGCAGATGGGCGCTTCCTTTTCCTACGTTTGGCATTAGCCTTTAGGACAAGGCCACAAAACCCCTTTAGTCCAACCAGGGGGCCTACAATGGATAAAGGCTGATGTAGTTTATTTTAGATAAAGTCGAGGGGAAAAATGATAATGTATACTCTGTCTTTAATGGAACAATTCCACAAGGGTTCTTGAAATCTCAGGCTCATCCACAGTTGACGGTGAGTGGCAGTAGCTTCCAGTAAGGTCTGATGGAACACGCGGGAGCAGGGCAGAGCTGGGGGCCTTGCCCTGGTTCAGGCTGCCTCATGTGTTACTGGGCTGGTTGATTGTGCTCAGCTCTGGAGAGTTACTGGAGTTACCCAGCTCAGCTCTGGAGAGTTATTGGAGTTACCCAGTGAGAACTCAGGACTGCTGCGGAATCTTTATAACGTGCCTGTGGATTTACCTGGGATCCTGGCATTGCTCAGCAGATTCTAATGGTTCAGTTATTCAGAGTTCCCTAGGTCCCTGCGGTCCACTGTGGTCTGTGGCATATTCCATGTATGTGCATTTCATCTCGCCAACGACGCCGCACACTCCCCAGGACTCACTGTCTTCTGTGGCTTTACCAGCCCCTGAACATGAGGGGCACTTCGCACACAGTAACTTCTCTGTAAATGTTGACTGCAGAGCAGGAAAAGAGAAGCTAGAACTTCTCAGGAGCGTGTTTGCTTTTTGGTGATGTTAATAAGTCCCAGCTAGACCTTGCAGTGAGGAATTTCGCAGTGATTTAATTCTCTTGCTATTAGTAAAACAAACAGGAGGTGAGACAGGGGTTAAGCCTAAATATCTCTGCTGCACCATTTAAACCACACGCCCCACCTGTGGTTTGTCTGCAGCCTGCCCTCTTGGGCGGTGGGTCTCCTAACTCACCTCTCCTTCCCTTTCATCTCATCATTGTTCTGGGAAGCACGGCTCTGCAAACCACATAGAGACCTTTCAACTTCCCCTGCATTTTGTTTTATTCAGCCAATTGACTGGTACTGTGAGCTAATTGGAGTGGAAATGTAAAATGAAAGCTGTATTATTCATCTGCCAAGTCTCCTCACTTGGCAGAGAGCGGGTGATGCTGGTAATTGCACCAGAAGTGTAATTGCTCTGGGTTCTGCCTCTGGATGTAACAGCAAACCCGGGGAGGGTCTTCCTCTGAGATACTTGATACCTGCTTCTCTTCAGTGGCTTCCTGGCAAACAGTGAGGCCTGAAGCAAATCCAGTCAAGCATTCTTCTGTTGTCAGGGAATACAACCACTGCGTATTTTACTGACTGCGGGGAGTGGATTGCCGGGTCTGAGTACTTAGTCAATATGTCATTCCCATCAGAACTGGCAGTTAATTTCCTCTTGGTTTCGGATGAGGATAGGATACACATTCCTGGGGGTGAAGATGCTACATTCACACGCCAGCTGTGACCTGTGCCAGAGTGTTCTTGGGAGCAGTAGCTGAGGCAGAACAGAAGCCCATTTTGTAAACTAGTTGTGAATGAGGAGAGGTTTGCATGTCTGGAAAGAGTTGAGTAGCTTAAGGGAAAAATAAGGAGAGTAAAATATAGATTAGTTTATTATTAAAATCAATCATCTTAGTGGTTTTGGACCAGCCAGCTTTCTTTCTTTCTTTTCTTTTCCAATTTAATTCATCAATCAAATGACAGTAGTGAGCAGTGTTGTCTTAAGATGTAGCAACGTATGGTATAGCTCCTTCCATTCTTAACCCTGATCCCCTGGCAGGAAATGGTCATCTTTCCTGCATAATCTGCCTGGACAGAACTTCAGAATCCTCCTCAACACACCATGTGCAATAACTAGTCCCAGAGCTGGGACGATGTGATAAAACCTGTTTATCATCCCCTGCTTGGAAATTAGAAGAGTATTTCTACTGTGGACCCAAGAAACAGAAATAGCATCAGCTAAGTACCATGCTCTTCTTATTTGCCAAGACTAAGGAGGTTGATTTGAGCGGTGTGTATTGTTACAGTGCTGTTACTATATCATTATTGTTTTATGTCATGTGTCTCTATGGAAAGCTTCCCCCAACATTTCCAGAAGACAAACTGTTTTTGTTTCTCTGGAGAGTGAGGTTGCTGAGACAGGGGAGGTTGCCCATGTAGCTCCCCTGTTTTCTGCCCTTCCAGAAGCGAGTTGCAGAGAGGCAGTGTATAGGTAGGTAGTAGCAGCCAGAGTCATGTAGTCTGTTGATCAATAAGACTAAACCTGTTGAAAGCTGTTCTCTCTGAAACTAGTATATCTTTCATTTGAAAAAGCTTGATCCTTCAAACCAAGCACATCTGGGTTCAAATTCTGGCTTCACCAGTTATAACTGATTGAATATCTTCTGTAATTTTTGGTGGTTTAATAAAATAGAAGTGATAATAACTACTTCATAGTATTTTTTGGGTGAGGATTCAATGATATATATGTGAACACACCTGTAATATACACACATATTCATACATATATGTATTTTATGTATGTAATAATTGCTCAGTAAATAGCTATGAGGATATGCATGGGCATATAACTTTTGTAAAAACATTTTAAAATGGGGCTTGGGAGGTTTTATGTTTGACTTTTTAAAAATCAGAGTTTCTCTAGGTATCATTTTGAAAAGTAACCATTTAGACATGTTTGCATATTAGGAGTAGCCGTCTACTGGAGAACAGAGGCATGAAATGCCCACAAAAGAGGAAAGCCAGCACATGGTGACCTGCCTTGTATGTGCCATCTGAGGGAGCACACCGACAATCCTTCTGAGAAATAGGTCACGAGAGATTTGTCTGAGGATGGACGGCCCAGAGCCTCCGCCCCGCCCTGCGCGTGCTCACCACCTGCTCAGGGCTCATAAGTGTGACACCTGGTAGATTCTCCTGCTTTCCCTCGGGATTGGCTTTGTCTTTACTCTTCTTATGAGAAAATAAAAAACAAAAACATTTTTTTTTCTTCACTGTGTTTGCCCTCCAATTATTTCCTTTTGCTTCATTCCCTAAATATTTCAAAAGTCTTGCTTCTTCAACTGTGTTTCAAGCTTCAGGACAAATGTAAGGAATTGGGCTGCACCTGGCTTAGATTCCACATTGCTTAGAACATGATAGACCCTTTGTGAATTCTTGGTGCCTTGAATTCCTGAAGGATTTAGTCTTTAGGCAGACGTATAAATATATACAAATATACACATATACTACTGGGGTTTATTATTTAAGAAATTCAGTTCCTACTTTATAATAATTTATAATAATGGCTGTCAGTGTTTGCATCCACTGCTTTGTTTTTATTTATTCTAACCACATTTATTTTTTAGCATGTTCATTCATGATAATTACTGATTAGCTTTGTGTCTGCTATCTTACTGTTTGTTTATCATTTGTCACTCTTATGCTGTATATTCTTACTTCCTCTCTTTTCTTTTTTGGTTAATTTATTTTTTTTAAAAAATTGCAGATTTTATTAGCCTGTTAATTATACACCCTTTTACTATTCCTCAGTGATTGTTAGGGCTGTTACAATATGTATTAAGTGTGTATTCCCTTCTTCTTAGCCAGTGCTGGGACCTTAGAATTCCAATTTTGTCCATCCCTCTCCTGTATATTGTTGTTGTCGTGCATTTTATATTTACACATATTTGAAATCACTACCAGACATTATTTTTGTTTTGTATAGTTATTATTAATTTAGATCTACCCACGTATTTACCCTTTCTGTTATTCTAAATTCCTCCCTACCTTACTGTGTTTTTATCTAGAACCATTTTCTTTTTTCTGGAAGAACCTTTTGCATTTTGGGGGTCTGCAGGTGACAGATTCTCACTAGTGTTATTAATTTAAAACATCCTTTATTTCACTTTCACTTTTGAAGACTTTTTGCTGGGCATAGAATTCGTAGTTGGTAATTATTTTCGTTCAGCACTTTACAGATTGTCTTTTGACTTCCATCATTTTTGGGGGTGTGTGTGGAGTTAGATGTCAGTTTTAGCATTCTTCTTTGATGATAATTTCCTACTCCTCTGTGGCATTTAAGACTTTTCTCTTCACAGTTTGTTTGTAGCAGTCTCATTCTGATGTGCTTTGGTGTTGTTTTCATATATTTATTCTGATTAAAATTTACAGCACTTTTTGAATCTGTGTCTTGATGTTTTTTTTTTTTTTCAGTTTTAGAAAATTCTTGGCCATAGATTTTCAATATTTTTCTGCCCCTTTTCTATCATCTGGTCTTTAGAACTCAGTTGCCCTACTACGTCAACCCTTGTAATGTGCTCTGTGTCTCTCTGATTCCCTCTTCTGTATTTTCTGTGCTTTTTGTTCCTTCTACTTCAGTTCGGCTATTTTCTATTTACTTATATTCTTGTTTATTAATATTCTTTTTAGCTATAGGCAGTCTCCCATTAAACAAAAATTGTATTCGTTTGGATTTGTGTTAGCATTTCCATTTAATTATGTTTATAGGTACTGGTTATCTGATGGAATTTAATAGTTATTTTAAAATTTTCAGGAGGCACCTGTAGCTCAAAGGAGTAGGGTGCCAGCCCCATATACCAGAGGTGGTGGGTTCAAACCCGGCCCCGGCCAAAAACTGCAAAAAGAAAAAAAAAATTCAAGATCTGTGTCTATTGTCTTCCATTATATTCATGACGCTATCAGCAAAATAGAGTGCAATCTTTCCTGGGTTAAATTCCTGGATAAATTCAGGGTATATTATTACCACACACTAAGTGTTTTGTGTTTATATGTAAAACAGAGTTAGGATATAATCTGTAAGCAGATTTTTCACTGACATGAGTGTTTAGTGGGAAATTTGAAAGTCCATGTGGGAGCAGGACAATTTTTCTTGGTGCAAGGTTGTCTTACTCATGACACAGTATCTGGAATTTGTGATCTCTGTCCATTAAATGTCAGTAGCACCCGAAACCCACAGTCTTCAACAAAACAAATTTTCTAATGACTCTTGGGATGGTACAGCCTCTGTTCAGAAACCATGGTTCACCGCAGCGTGCCTGGCGGTGAAGTCTTGGACTCAGAGTCTCTGCCAGGCCTGAAACCAGACTTGACAGGGGGTGGCTTCACTTGGTGGAATGTAAGTGTCAGTACCACTCCCAATCATTTGTTGGCCAGTTTAAGGAAACTAGTGCCAAGGGGCCGGCTAGAGAAAAAGTTAGGGACTGAGCACCCATGACAGAGCTTCAAATGAAATGACACAGCTGTGGCATGCTGGATCACAGGAGTATCCGTCTGGCGTTCAGTCAGAAATGGAAGAACTCTTTCAGAAAGAAGGTCTTGCCAAGACACGAATCTAGAAGTGCAGATTGAAAATGGTTCTTGTGCTGCAGCTGCAGGCTTTCAAAGAATAGTACGCTGAGTAAAGTGTTGTTATTCACGTATCTGACTTTTCAGCAATTATGTCACAAAGTAGCTGGCAGGTCTTTAAATTTGGGAATATGCATCCATTCACCTGTTCATCCATTCAGCCATTTATCTATCCATGAACTCATTCAAAAACATTCAGTGGCTGCCATGTTTTAGTGACTATGGGACTACAAAGCTACCCATACCTATATGTAAAGAAATTGTCCCTACTCTTGGGAAGGGAGAGAGACAAGTAAAAAGCTAATTATAAAATGAATGATAATGATCTAGTTGAAGAAGACCAGAAAATAAATAATTTTAATATGAGAGATAATGGCATAGCTATAATTTAATTTCATGTGCAAACATTTTGAATGTTTTATTTTTTTCTTCTCCATTTGCCTTCGGAATACGAAACGAAGTCTTTGGGAGATGAATTAATAGAAAAAAATAATTACAAGCTTAAGCTACAGTCGAGTCTCCCTAATATCTGGATTACTTAAAATGTAACTATGAGGCAGACTTTTTATTCATAATGGAACTTTTCCTGAAGTTAACATCTCTTGGAATTTATGAGAGTTATTTTACCATTGAGGTGCTCTTAGGTCAGGCTGTCACTATAATAGGATTGTGGTAGAACAAATGGAAAGCTGGGCGTAAAAACGGAAGAGTTACTGAACTAAGCCTGCCTTTCAGTTGCTTCAGAATTTGGAATGAGGATCACATTCTCGGGGAATTTTATTTTATTCTGTATTTTGGAGATATCTCAATTGTTTTTTCTCTGGGCATATTACTCTAGGAGTATAGTTTCCACAGCACACAGTATTGGAATATTGTACAAACAGTTAAGCTATGGAAAAGTTAACTTCTTTTTTTTATTTTTATTTTTATTTTTATTTTTTTATTTCAGACAGAATCTCACTTTGTTGCCCTTGGTAGAGTTCCGTGGCGTCACAGCTCATAGCAACCTCCAGCTCTTGGGCTTAGGTGATTCTCTTGCATCAGCCTCCCAAGTAGCTGGGACTACAGGCACCTGCCACAACACCCGGATATTCTTTGTTGCAGTTTGGCGAGGGCCGGGTTTGAACCCGCCACCCTGGATATATGGGGCCATCACCCTACTCACTGAACCACAAGTGCCGCCAAAGTTAGCTTCTTATTTAGGAAGGTGGAGATATTTCTACAGCTCTGAGTGTTACATCTTCTATCTTAGAAAATGTCATGATCAGCAGGTTTAGATCATGGCGAGTGACAAGCTCATAGCCAACATTCATGAAGTGCTCTCTGTGCATGAGTCACTGTGCCGTTTATCAGCCTGTTTCAACATTACTGTCACCTGATTGGTCCAATCTTATGCTTACTTCATATATTAGGAAATAATAGACTCAGAAAAACTAAGAGATTTGTCCAAAATTTCCAAACCAGGAAGTAAATGAATGGGCATTTGGACTCCAGGTTCCCTGGTCTACGGTGTTAGAACTGCCGCTTGAGTTAGTGAGTTGTGTGACCTGTGGCCATGGTCCAAATCCGTGGGTTCAGGGATGGGCTTGGTGGGAAAAACATAAAATGAAATGGACACCAGTTCAGCTATAGGTGCCATCAGGTACAAGCTCTAGGAATGGTATTATATTAAGCGTTTACTTATTTTATTTATTTATTTATTTATTTGAGACAGAGTCTTACTATGTCACCCTGGGTAGAGTGCCATAGTGTCACAGCTCACAACAACCTTAATCTCTTGGGCTTAAGCAATTCTCTTGCCTCAGCCTCCCAAGTAGCTGGGACTACAGGCACCGGCCACAACACTCAGCTCTTTCCATTGCAGTTGTTATTGTTGTTTAGCAGGCCAGGGCTGGGTTTGAACCCTTCAGCCCTGGTATATGTGGCTGGCACCGTAACCACTGTGCTATGGGCGCCGAGCCTACTAAGCCTTTCTGAACCTTGGTTTTCTCATCTGTAAAATGAAGATGATGATAAAATTTATCTCAAAACATTTTAGGAAGAAATTTTAAAAAGGTATATACTTGCCAAAGAATCTAGGATGTAGAAATTGCCCTCTTTCTCATTATTATTTTATTATTATTTTCTGTGTAAAACAAAACTTGGAGGAATGAGTCTGGATTTGTGAATCAGGAAGTAGGGGGATATTTGCTCATTTGGAAGGTAGAGTAAGAGGGTGGGTGTATGCTGTTGCTGGCAGGGGACCATGACTGGCAGGTTAGCATGCCAGCCTCTCAGCCTCTCCATCTGTAAGTGTAGGCAGCCCTGCCCCAGGGCTCCCACCCTGCCAGAGTGTGGAAGTCAGAGCAATTTGAAACGGTGGGACTGCTAGACAATATAAGGCATTGTTATTGACAGTACATGGTAATAGCATAGCATAGGAACAGAAGGAAAGGTTCGAATCCCAGATCTGCCCTTTACTAGCCGATCTGTGGAGAATTCACTCAGCTTTTCCATATCTTCTTCCCTCCTCTCTCAGAATAAATCAGGGCTAGGATGTTCACACGATGGCAGGGGGAGTAGCAGGATCCTGAGCGCAGTGCTGGCTCCTGCAGGCAGCCCGATCCCCGCCCTTCTCCCTGCCTCCACCTTTCCCACCTCACTACTCAGAGACATCTGTGTAGGAACATGACTTCAGCTTGCTGTGGTGATCAGGGTCTCTGATGAACAGAGACATTTTCAGTTACACGTACAGAGCAGGAAACTTTCCATCTGTGACTCGTGCTGTTGTTTCTGTATCCAAGCTGGTATTCTTACCAGGTGCGTCACTTTGGGCCAGCTGGGGGAAGAGATCAGGTACAGCTAATCTCGCAGGCTTGCTGAAATGGGAGGCCATGTAGGTTTTTGATGTGTAAAACAAGAAACTCCTTATGGGGGCATTACTGTCTATGGAGCAAACCTTTGAAATAGTTCTCAAACAGGAATCAGTTCACCATTTTCTCTTTTGTTGGCATTAGCTTGTATTTGCTCCCCCTGAAAGGAGAGAATTGAGTGTAAATACAAAGTCTCATATCTTTTCTTACCAAACTGAGTGTCTTCAACCTATTTTTATTTGGAGCTGGAGGAGGAGGAGCTTTCCATGAACTTTAAAATGGGAACAAATGAAAAAGGTATTGTTTATCTAAGCTGTCCAAGGAAGGGCACTTGGGGAAAGAATTGCTCTCCTAAAATAACCTTATGAAAGTTATTGATTCGTTTCTTTATGGTTCCTTGACAAACAAGGACCATTATTTCTGTGCTTGAACTGGAGCTGGGTCAGAGAACCCTTTTTTATGGATTATCTTTCTTGAAAAGCAGACTTGTCAGGAAAATGAACCTCTAGAAATGAAGACATGAAACCCAGTTGAATATTGTATCCATTTCATAGCTTTGAAGGACAAATAGGGGATATGGTTAGATTTTGAAAATTTTACTGAGTACAAAAAGGTATGGGACTAGCTCTGGAAATTTAGATCAGTTGCCTACTGTTATGTATTCAAGTGGCTTTATAATATTTAACCCCTCTTCCCCCAAGCCATTTCAACTCTGAGGCCCAGAGTCTATCTCCCTCTGCTTGGTAGGGAAAAATAGCATAGCATTTTCTTTTTCTATTACCTTATAAGTAACTTGAAAAGATCAAATAAGTTATATATTTTTGTTACTGAAAAAACAGAGAATACAGACAAAGATAGAAAAACAAAAACCAAGCACTCTCATGCAGGCTAGTTTATGTAATTGCACTTCGTTTCTATGCTTATATATGAATAACACTTTTATCACAAAAAATTATATTCTATAATGTGTAAGTCAGAAGCACAGCTTTTAGGGAGCTTTATTCCTTCTTTCTTACTCTTGGTCCAAGAAGCCAAGGGAATTTAGAATGAGATGATTTTAATTATTAATTGAAGTAGGGTTATTAGACCATTCAGATGAAAGAAAATTTATGTTGACAGCAGACACACTACTCTTAGAATACTACAAATAATTTCCCCCCAGAAATTTGAGTACTGATTAGGGATATATTCATTGTTTATTTTTAGCACTAATCGGTGTTCAATAAATACTTTACCAAGTAAAATTAAGTTTTCTTTAAGCACCTTGCTATTACTTTAAAGTATTTAGGGAAGGAAGCATTGTATTATCTGAAAGAACATTTCAATCATATATTATTAAAAATATTAAAAGCTGCTGGCACAGATCATATTTTGATTGGTGTTAGGTTTGTCATAATCTAATACTTTAATCTTTGTTTTCTAGTAAAAAACTATTTTAAGAATATTTCTTTTGGAGCTTGTGTTAGAGTGGAAGAGAGGATTATCAAGTGAGGGAATTGCAGTAGTAACATGGGAAATCTGTAAAACTTACTTTACAATGTTATTCCTTAGGATTTTATGGCTTTCTCCAAAGTTCTAGCTTTTGGGGAATGTGCTAGTATCCCAACTTTCATAAAGCAGCTTTATGAGACCATAGAAATTGATTTGTAAAGATTTAGACATGAAAAATACATGGCCATCTAGCCAGGCCTTGGTAAAGGGCTCATTTTATTTAAAATTAACCATAAATTATTAACTTTCATGGGGATATTAATATACAGACTTCTTTTTTTACAGGGCCAATAGCTAGATGAAAAAAAGGTTTTCTTTAAACATAGTCTGACAATAGTGAAGTAATAACATTCAACATTTGTAGTGATATTGTTTAAACATTATTTTCTCAAGCTCACCAGTGTAAATGGAATGTCTCGGTTCATATGGGGAGAGATTACTTGCTTATGAAAGTGTTTATTCATTAATTCAGCTAACATTTAAGAACTGTGCTAAGTGAAGGGGATACAGAGGAATAAAATGAGATCTCCTTGCTTGAGGAGTTGTGGTCTGACAAGAAAACACATAAGTAAACAAAATCAGGAAGGCTTCCTAGGCCCAGATTGATTTAAACTTTAAACTAATGTGAAGAGAAACTGTGGCTTTGTGCATGAAAGTGAAAAACTTGCTCCATGTTCTTGGAAGATTCTGTTTAGAGTTCAGTAAGCTACATTCAGTGATGGAAGACCACTAAAAAGTAGAATGGATTGTTTTTGAGCTTGGGGTCACTGTGAAAATAATTGAGGAGTAGAGAACTTAAGTCTGGTGTAAGAATGTGGCATCTGGAGAGAAGGAAGATGGCTGGCACGTTAAAGCAATCAAGCTTCAGGGGGTGCACACAAACTGGTGTCACCAGCTAATCCTGACTTAAAGGAAGGTGTGGGCTGTGGTTAGGCCAGCTTCACCATTCCTCAAATAGTCTTAAAACTCAACCGGTAGCTCATTTCCCCCTTCTACTGCAATGTTCTTGATCCTTTAAGTGCTAGGGTCCCAACCAGATGGGAAAGTCAAGGTACTGATGGGACTAATTTTACTCTGAGAAAAAATATTTAAGAGGTATTGCTGAATGCTTGTAACATTATAGAAAGAATTTGGATTAAAAATAAATCACATTTTATGGTCCTTTAATAAGTACCAGACGATGTTCATATATCTTTTTTTTTCTTTTTGAAGAAACAGGGTCTCATTTTGTCACCCAGGCCAGCATGCAGTAGTGCAATTATCGTTCATAGCCTCCCTCCAACTTCCAGGCTCAAGTGATCCTTCTACCTCAGCCTCCTGAGGAGCTGTGACTACATGTGTGAACCACCACACCTGGCTAATTTATTTTTAAGAGATGAGGTCTTGCTATGTTGCCTAGGCTGGCATCAAACTCCTGGGCTAAACTGATCCTCCTGCCTTGGCCTCTCAAAGTGTTGGGATCATAGGCATGAACCTCCACACCTGGCCCATGTATCTTTGAGTACAACATCTACTTAGATTTTTTTTTTTTTTTTTTTTGAGACAGAGCCTCAAGCTGTCACCCTGGATAGAGTGCTGTGGCATCACAGCTCACAGCAACCTCCAATTCCTGGGCTCAAGCGAGTCGCCTGCCTCAGCCTCCCAAGTAGCCTACAGGCTCTACAGGCGCCTGCCACAACGCCCGGCCATTTTTTGGTTGCAGCCGTCATTGTTGTTTGCCAGGCCCAGGCTGGATTCAAACCCTCCAGCTCAGGTGTACGTGGCTGACGCCTTATCCACTTGAGACACAGGCGCCGAGCCTACTTAGATTCTTTTAATAATATTTTATAGATGGGAAACGTGGGACACAGACACCTTAATAAGAGGCTCACAGTTAATCAATGCTAACACCAGGATTTAAACCCAGACTCTGGGTCTGGCTCAAGAGAGCTTTGTGAACTTGGGCAATTCAACCTCTCTCATCCTCTCCCCTCATCTGCAAAACTGGAACAATGATGATAATACCAATTTGATGGTGTTGTCACCAATATGGGTGCTTTGTATAGCATTGGCTCACAGATATGTTCCCCAGCATTCCAGAATGATGGCACAGGTGGGGAAGCTGCTCTTCTGTACCACCACTGTCCCTACAATCAGTAATTCTGGGCCAAGAGTGGTCAGCATAAGAGAAGCTATCAATAAATGGTGGCTGCTGGCTGTGTGAAGTTGTCATTTTTATTTAATCTATACCCCCAAACTGAGATTGTTTTCTTGAAATCAGCAGGAAATACGTATTACATTGTGCTTGGAAATGAAACGTATTTTTCTACACCTTCTTGTTGTTTTTTGGCTTAAGAGTAGAGTGTAGTTGTCACATTACTGCCAATTTTGAACTATATGCTGTGGCAATAAAGAGAAAGAAATTCAGAGGTATTCTAAGCCAGGTTCTGGTAGTCATCTGTTTTGATTTAGAATTTTTATGAATCAGACACTGGGAATAAAATCTCACCTCAGATATACTTTGTATTTCCTAAGTGACTTTAGAGAGGTCCCTATGTTTGAAGCACATCGCTAAGAGGTAATGAATTTGACTTAAAAAGATGACTTCAGTTTCTGCTTGGGAATGTTGCACATATCCATGAAATCTCTACCACTGTTGCTGTATTAGTCATAGTTCTCGGAGAAATAGAACACAGACACAAGTATGTGTATCCACTTGGATATCTCTCTAAGATGAGATTTATTTTAAGGAGTTAGTTCATGTGATTGTTGGGACGGGCAAGTCCAACAGCAGGTTAGCAGGCTGGAAACTTGGGTGGAATTTCTGTATCTCAGTTTTGAGGCTGAATTCCCTTTTATCCAGGAAACCTCAGTTTTTGCAGTGAAGCCTGCTGGCTGATTGGATGAGGCCCCCGTATCTATAGAAAGTAATCTCCTTTACTTAAAAGTCAACTGATTGTTCATGTTAATTGCATCTAAAAAATACCTTCACAGTAGTACTGAGACAAGTGTTTTAGCAAACAAGAAGGCACCATAGCCTCACCCGGGTGGCACGTAAAGTGAACCATCACATTTGGTTTCTGCCAATTTGTGTGAGAATGCCTGTTGCTAGCATTCTTCAGTTTTCTAGCTCATTCTAACTCTACTTGAACTCTGGTGTTCTAATGATTCTAGCACAAAGTTAAAAACTTCTTTTATTCTTCCCTACAGTATTTTAGTAACACTGCAACTGGTTGACTGAGGGAAAAAAGAATGAGAAAGTTTAGAAAGGAAGGGAAAAAAGCCTGCACTAAGCAACTTCTGACCTATTAACTCTTGTTTATTTAAGAATCTGCAGTGCGCTAGGCCAGGCTAGTTCCCAGTTCTGTTGGGGCTTATGGTGTGATGTGGGAAGGCCAACAGAAATGTAAATGAGTGGGATAAAGATGACAGTGTGAACACCATGCTGCCACTTCGTCTGTGCCCCAGGGCACCTAGTACCCAGCGGGGCACACAATAATCACTCAGTGCATAGGAGTTGGTGGATCTCTCTTGAAAAACCCAACTGCTTATTCAAATTCTTCTTGTTTCTGTTGAGTGTTAGAGTACTGAGTCAACAATTAAGTTTGTGAAATTGTTCGTGAAATTGTAGAAAAAGTACTACATACCTCGTTGCTGAGTATCACTACAATCACCTTTGAAGTACTCCCCTTGGGAAGCTGTGCGCTGACACCAGCGCCTAGACCAGGGGTCCTCACACTATGGCCCGCGGGCCACACGCGTTGGCATGAATTGTATTTGTTCCCATTTTGTTTTTTACTTCAAAATAAGATATGTGCAGTGTGCATACGAATTTGTTCATAGTTTTTTTTTTTTAAACTATAGTCCGGCCCTCCAACGGTCTGAGGGACAGTGAATTGGCCCCCTGTTTAAAAAGTTTGAGGACGCCTGGTAGATCTAGCAATTTTGGAACTTTTTTCTGGAATGACCATAGAAGTGTTGTCCTATGAAGATCTGACAATTACGTTTGTCAACTCATCCTAGAAAAAGTGCTTTGAAGGCTCTGATTGCAGAAAGAGTTCCAAAATTGCTTTGAAAGATGGACTGGGCATTGGCATTGGTACATAGCTTCCCAAAGGGAGTATTTCGAAGGTGACCATAGTGACATTCAACAGTGAGGTGTGTAGTACTTTTTCTAGGTTGAGTTTGTGAGCTTAATTGTCCGATCTTTGTGTGTTGGACAAGTCTGAAGTGCTGATAGTATCTAGTGGCGAATTCTGCCTTCGGAATGCTGGGGAGTGCTAGTCAAAAGTGTGATTGTCCTTTAAACGTGGTCTGGTGCTTTCTGCTAGTTAACAGCAAAGAGTCAGGGCGCAGCTTGGCCTCCTGAGGTTTTAGACCAATCGATGGTTTTTACTCTGGATATCGACAGTTCTCTGCCGTGTGTCCTTGTCTTTGACTACGTGGGCTGACTGTTGTGAAATGGATTATACTGCTCAGATTGCCTCTTGGGGTTTAATCAGTGCCCAGCCAGAACTGCGTGTGGTATGTCTGTGACTTTCTTTTGTCATCTAATTGTTCAGGACATGGGGCTATTGATGGCACTGCTTTTGTATGGTCATACACTGAGTGATCAGTTTTTAAATCAGAGTTTATGCTTCTTTGCAGGATGCCGAGATTTGGAAGCCAGATTCATGCCAGAACTGCCGTTGCCATGGTGATATTGTTATCTGCAAACCTGCTGTTTGCAGAAACCCTCAGTGTGCCTTTGAGAAGGTATGGTGTCCTAATTGTGCCCTAAATGTATTGTAAAGTCAGTAAAGGGTTGGGTTTTTGCATTGTTCAGTCTTCTGTTTTTGACATTTATCCCAACCTCTAAT
Organism: Perodicticus potto; assembly: GCA_963574655.1. Taxonomy (NCBI): domain Eukaryota; kingdom Metazoa; phylum Chordata; class Mammalia; order Primates; family Lorisidae; genus Perodicticus; species Perodicticus potto. The sequence continues at coordinate 23,623 of CAUYRH010100386.1, forward strand.
TGGAAGCTTTATGAAATGCAGAAGAGAATTTTAATGTATCATATCTCATAATATCCTAACTTCTAGAATTTAACATATTATATGAAGAACAGCCTAATTTCCATTTATTGAGCATTTAGTCTGGATGGGCAGCCAGTTAAAGGTTTCACAAATGTTATCCCATTTAACATTATGTGGAGTAAGTGTTTTTATTTTTCCCTTACAGATGAGGAAAGTGAAGCGTGGAGATTTTGAGCAACTTAACTGTGATTGTGTAGTTTATAAACTGCTGCCAGAGATTTTACCTCTAGTCAGATAGGTGTCAAAGCTACTAATACTAACCACCATAAGGTTGAAGCATTGAATGGGTTGAAAGTCAGAATTGGCTTCTTGGAGATAATTTTCTAGGATGATCATTTGGACCTGCCGCTGATTGTATTATTGTGTTACCATGGGGCTCCCTGGAGACATAGACGATTGTTGTCTGGAGAAATCCCCTCGTGTTTGACCAAGTCTATGACTGACAGTTCCTCCTGCCCTTGTTAAAAATTTTCAGTTTTTTCTGACTATATGTCCCTTCTGTTAGAATAATATTTTTTCTAGGTGCTGACTCTTTTCTTTTAAAGTGAATCTATTATAAAAAAAAAAAAAAAAGCTTTAAGTTTGAACTTTTCAAGCTCCTTGGACGAGTCCAATTGTTTTCTTTAAAAAGCATTCTGATGATTTCAAAGCACCATTTATTTTTCTAGATTTATGCCTCTCCCCGCCAAATTAATCTTGAGCCTCTGTGCCATCTCATGCAAATAAGTTTCCTAATATAGGCATGAAGCTATACGTTTAAGGGGATCCCTCCATTTCTGCATGGATATATTCCTAAGAAGCTGAGAGTACATCAAATATTAGTAAGCTTGATATTATTTTGTTATATACTGTGAGGTGTTTTCTTTTATGGACTAAAGGCTCACTTCCTAAAAAGTCACTGTTTTGCTTGCTGAGTAACTCATGTCTGAGCTGGTGATAGAAAAGCCGTGAAAACAATGCCTTCCCCTACTTCATAAGAAATGTTAAAAGACATAAATTATATTTCTAAAAACTAAACATTCTGTATCAGGGCCTATGTATGGCCTATAAGCTAAGAATGGTTTCTATATTGTTAAATGGTTGAAAAAATCAAGAGTGGTATTTTGTGATATGAAAATTATGTGAAATCCTATCTCAGCCCATTCATAAATACCGTTTTATTGAAATGCAGACTTGCTCATTTGTTTAGGTATCGTCCTTGGCTGCTTTTGCTGCAGTGAAAGCATCGTCTGATTGTGATGAGGACCGTGTGTAACTCCCAAAGGCTAACTTTATTATCTGGCCCTTTATAGAAAAAATTTCTGGTCCTTGTTCTGTACCTAACATGTGATTTAGTACCTTCCTAATTTGCTCTTCTAATTTTTCTCTTCTTACTGAATGACAGCTTCATCCTCCCAGTTGCTTTGGCCAAGAAAATTTACAGCCATCTCTGACTCCTCACTCTCTCCCACTTCCTCCATCCAGTGCATTGGCAAACCTCTAGCTCTTCCCCCATGACACAGTAAAGGCCGAAGGCGACTCCTCTGCTCCCACTCTGGTGCCATCCGCTATCTGTCTGTTTGCCTGGATTCTCACAGTAGCTTTGTAACTGGTTTCACTGTTTCTGCACTTGCCTTTTTCACTTAATACAGCAGCCCGTGTGATCCTAGTAAAATTGAAGTCAGATCATACTGCTTTTCTCCTTAAGCCTCTCCAGTGGCTTCCAATAGCTTTTCTTCTCACTTACGGTAACTCCCCACAACACCTTTAAGGGAATTCTGCACTCTCTAATTAATCTTCCACTTTTCTTTCCCTTGCTCACTCTGCTTCAGACACAAAGCCTCCCTGCTGTTCCCTGGATGTGGCTATCTATATCTGAGAAAGAAGAACTTCAGCAGGAACAGCCAAGTGTAAACGCCCTATGACAGAAGTGTGCCGGGTGTGCATAAACAAATGCGTGTGTGTGTATGTGTGTATATGCATATATACACATAGGCCTTTATCCTTTACTTCCTTGAGGTCTTGCCTGAATGCCATTCTGTTTAAAACTGCAAATCTCCACTCCCATCACATATTTTGTATCCATCTTTTATACTTCTTTCTTTTTGGCACTAACTACTACCTGACACGCTATATATTTTACTGTTATTTCTTGTTTACTGTCTCTTTTATTCTCTGTATATCCTCAGCACCTAAACTAGCACCTGACACATGGTAGGGACTCAATAAACATTTCTTTACTGACTCAATGAATGAGAGATGAGGCTAGAGAGTTGGCAAGTTCAAGCTTATGCAGAGCCTTGTTTGCTGCAGTAAACTTGGAATTTTATTTTTAAGATGGTAGGATAGTAATAAAGATATCAGGCATCAGGGTGGAAAGGTCAGCTTTTCTTTTAGAAAGGTCTTGCTGGTTTTTCCAAGATAATGCATAATATCGGCAATGTGAAGACCATTTGAGCGGCTCTGAGGATGGTCCAGTGAGAAGGAGAATACCAGGAATTACAGCACAGGCAGTGTAGGGGTCAATAAATGTTTAGGGTATAAATTAGCGAACTGGATGAAAGTAGGAAGATAAGAAAAAGGAAAAGAAGAAATGACTCCCATATTTATGGCTTATGACTAGCTGAGTCCCTAGCCAGTGTGGAGAATACAGGAGAATGAGGAAAATCAGCCCATCTAAGTAGAATGATGATTTCAGTGTGGGGCCCCTTGAGTTTGAAATGTCTGGGGAGAAGCCAGGTGGCTATGTCAGAAAGGCAGATTGCTGTATGAGTCTAAAGCCCAGAGCAAAAGAGGGGGCTGGAGATCCACTGTTGGTGTCGCCGGCATCTAACAGCAGTGCAGACTTGTAGGACGAATGTACTCATCTAAAGAGACTGTGTGAGAAAGGGGTACAAGACCAAGGATGGAATTTGGAGAACATAGTCATTTAAGGGGAGGTGAACATAGAGAGGGAAGGTAAGGAGGTTAAGAACATGTGGTTAAAGAGGGAACAGTAATATGGTCTGGAGAGTGGAGAATTTCCAGAAGGAGTTTATGTTAATGGTGTTGATCACAGTTCAGGGAGTAAGTATTGGAGGCTGGAGATGATCCATTGGGTTTGGCAACATGCAGGTTGGCCACACTGAGGCTGGTGTTGGTGGCATGTTGGTGGTGGAAACCATACAGCAGAGGTGTGAGGAGTTGATGGAAGGTTGTGAAAAGAAAGCTAAGTAAAAGCTCCTCTTTTGAGAGCTAGAGCAAGAGAGGAAGAGGAGGAGGGGGTGTTAAGTAGGTGGCATTACATCTGCTGTCGAACCTCCCGGGTGCGGATGTGGTGCCAGTGCTCGCCCTTCCCGCATCCATGACCGGACCGTCTGTCTGCTTCTTCCTCAGATGAGCAGCTGCTAGGCAGGACCTTATCTTCACATTGCAGCCCATCACACAGTGCAGCGTGGCCCCCAGCACGCACTTGGCCAGCATTTGTGGAATGGGCACACAAAGGAAAGAGAGCGGGTTTCGTTTTGTTTTGTTTTTTAGATTCTGACATCAGAGTGAAAGGAAAAGGATATAGCCCAGACTAGAAAGAGAAGAATAAACAAATTAGATTTGAGTGATTCTGGAGAAGGACAGAGGATGTGGGAAGAACAGAGGAGTGTGGGGTAAGCTGGGGGTAGGGATGGTGTCACTGTCTGGAATGGAAAGAAGGAAGCCTACACAAAATCAGACTGGGGCTAAGAAAGGGACAGGATACTGAGGTGGCTCATACCTGCTGAGCTTCCTCTGTAGAGACCTTGAGGTTCAGTTGAGAATTACAAGAGAGTGCTGAATGTTAGGAGCTGTCAACGGCGAGAGAAGGACCGACTGTGGTCAAGGTAAAGCAGTTGTGGGTGGGGTTAAGGGTCTCTGAGAGCAGCAGGCCATGCACCTGTAGGGTACCAACTGTGTGGTGCAGTGATTTTCTTAACAATGTTTACCCATCAAGTATAAAAAAGGATAAGGCAAATTGTGGGATAGATCCAGGATTGGGATTTTTTTTTTTCATTTTGATGAAGAGAAAGACTAGATATGCAGGAAGTGGTGGGTGGGCATTGAGGCTGCCTTAAAGAGGAAAAGGAGGTCTGCCCGGGATTTCTGGTTTATGGCAGTGTGGAGTGTGGGCAGTTGTCAAGGTTAGCCATGGCTGTGTGTCATAAGGTGAGAGTTGCTTGAATTGATGTGGTCAAGGGTGACAAAGATGGGATGCTGGAGTGGTCATTTTCATGGATACTGAGTTTGCCCACAATGATGGCTAGACATAGGGTAGGAAAAACTGAGATCCAGGTGTGAAGTCTTTGGGGAGTGAATATGAGGAAGGGATGAGCAAGTAGGTAAATCATGGCAGTAAGGAAGAAAGAGGTAATCAGAAAGCATGACCTCTAAGGAAAGCGTTTTCTTCCCTGTAAAAGGAGAGGATCAGACCAGATGATCCCACCAAAGAAACCTTCCAAGATCATGTAACTGTTCCACAGAGCTCTGGGGTTCTTTATTTTAAGTAATAAGGTAGCATCATAAGACGATTGAACTAGCAGGTTGACTACAAGTCATTTATTTATTCATTCAGACAGAGTCTCAAGCTGTTGCCCTGGGTAGAGTGCCATGGCGTCACACAGCTCACAGCAACCTCCAACTCCTGGGCTTAGGCGATTCTCTTGCCTCAGCCTCCCAAGTAGCTGGGACTACAGGCACCTTTCACAATGCCTGACTATTTTTTTTGTTGTTGTTGCAGTTGTCATTATTGTTTAGCAGGTCTGGGCCAGGTTCAAACCCGCCAGCCTCAATACATGTGGCCGGTGCCCTACCCGCTGAACTATGGGCGCCGCCCTTTTATAAGTCATTTAGTCTGTAGACTTTTAGAAGTCATTTAGTCAGACTTCCTTATTCCGTAGACAGAGAAACAGACTGTAGTAGTGTAGTCACTTGCTGACAGACACGAGCTAGTGAGTGGCTCAGCCACACAGGTGCCGTAGGCCCGGCTAATTCCTGCTCCCATGTCGCTTTCAAGTTTCCTTTTGTGTCTTCTAGCAGCGCGTGTCCTGCTATTCAGACACACTGTGGTGCACTTAGTGTGTGGCGCAAGCTAATGACTTGACATCGGAGCCTAAACTAAGTTATCGTTATTGTTAATAATATTGTTAAAATTGGTTTCGTATCTTTTTTTTTTTTTACCTTTCAAAGCAAGTTATGTTTTGACCATGGATTGACTGTAAATAACCTAGCATAAATGGCAATTCTGATAGATATTTTTGATACCTGTTTAGCCATTATTCATTCATCTTGTTAAGCATATGTAGTAGATTCTATACCCTTATCCTGTATCCACGTACAATAGCTGGCTGATTAGGCAAAGAGAGAGAGACAGACAGATCAAGACAGAGAAAGAAGACAAAGCCATTTAGACTCTTGAATGTTTAACCCAGTCTTAACAGAGCCAATCTGTTCAAGGATTTTTGAAAAATACATATGCAAGGAGGGCAATGTCACATAAGGGGACACTATATTACATGGTGAAGATTTGGCCGCAAACATCAATGCAGATAATAATTTTTACCAAATAAAGTTGTGACATTTACTCTGTGTATGTAGCCATATACCTATATCTATCTACATCTATCTATATCTATGTATATGTATCTACATCAGTCTCTATCTCCATCTATATGTATTTATAAAATAAGCTTAGAGTACCTGGCTATTGTAAGCACTCGATAAGTATTATGTATAATCATCAAACTATCGTCCTCATTATTGCTGGTTCTTCAGGTCCTACGCAGTTAATTTTGGGCAGCTCCCCTGACATTCACTGATGCCTCTTGCGTGTGCAGCTACTGTCAATGCTGCCCCTTACAAAGCCTGGAGGAGCAGTCGGGCTGTGTGTTCTGTGTAGCCCACAGCTCACTGAACCATTTGGGGTCAGGTGGTCGGGTGGCAAGAACTCCCTGCTTCTCTTTCTCCAAGCGCCCATGTGCAACATTCTTTGCTTCTCCTTTAACTTAACCACTGTTACATCCCACCAGAAGTTCAACAGCTCGATCCAAGTTGAAGACCATTTACTCTTTTCCTCCAACTGCCACTTACAAAAAAAGAATATTACATTAAAGAAATGAGCTTTGAGTGTAAAAATTATTATATAAAACAAAGAAAACTAATTTCAGGGCCTAAAATATCCCTTGAAGTCTTCCATTCTAACTGCCTTTCTCTCTTGCTCCCTGCTTGCATTTTAGAATATAAACACTTGAATTATCTTATTTTCTATTCATTTGAAATTCTTAGTGGAGATTAAGCTAAAGTGGTTTCTATTATTATCTCAATGGAAATTAGTCACATGTTTTCTCTTGGGGTTCAGAGGACATGTTTCTGTAAAGTCATTAATACTGCATAGTATGTGTAATTGTACAAAATCGCATATTATATAAATTTGGCCCTTTATTAAGCAAATAAGAATTTAGTGGTCACTGTTACTCATGTATTTATCTGGATTTAGTGGATTTATAGTTGTAGAATCTTAGTTCCATTTCCTATCTACTCTTATGGATGTAATTATATAAAATTAGACTTTTCTTATAGGTACTTTTTTTTTAATTGAAGCAACCAAAATTAACAAGAGAGACATTAACATACTTGCCTACACACACATAATTTTTCTAATTCTGCTGGCTGAATTCTTTGTAGACTTTTATCCTGTGGACAAGTCATGATTTCCAGGCTAATGCAGGTTCTCCTGCCACTTTTGGTGAAAATCACCCCTTGGCTGCTCCGCCGTATCTCTGGACTGGAGAGAGCATATTAACAGTAGAGGAATAACATGAGCAGTAGGTCTAATAGGGGAATCACTGGGCTTCAAAGACAAACTTATGCTCTTTGCTCCCTATTTTTCATATCTCTTAGATAAACAGCTTCTTTCACAGTGGCAAAAGGATGTCTAGTTAGCATGTGACACCTCCCCGATCAATCCTGGGGTATCAGGTGGTGGGCCATTCTCTTGACAATAACAAGAAACACAACTGCAATTACAAGAACCTTGAAAAACAATACAGATTTTTGGTGGAGACAGGAATCCTACCCAGCTCACCACAATACGTATGTGTGATACCACCACTCAATGTTGCTCCCTCCCAGAACGTAGTCCTCCCACATCCTGCCCGGTGTGCGCTGCTACTCTGCTTCCCAGGGAGAGTTAACCAGGGGACATCGGGCCCTCTGAGACTGGAAGTCCTGAGATCAGTCCCTTCCCCCCTGCCCCAAAAGAGGGAAACTACTCATCTGCTGTGAAACTCAGAGGGAGCATTTCTAGTTAAGACAGTCTCAACTTCATTACATGTAAAAAGATGTAGACTTTTTGTTTTCAAGGTAATTACTTTCACAATGGGGTTCTTTTTATCATTGAGAGAAGCTCATCTTGACATAGACAGAACCCTTTTTTCTCAGTGTATTCATTTTATCCTGTTATTGTCACCCCTGGCAACTCATGATTCTATGATTCTGAGATGACTTGGGGTCCGATGAACCATTGTAATTCTGTGTTTGCTACCACTGTTTCACACCGAGTTGCTTTTAAATGCTCAGGGAGAAGTGCTCCAAATAGCTGCCAACCAGTGCTGTCCTGAGTGTGTAGCAAGGACTCCTGGATCTTGCCATCACGAAAAGAAAATCCATGAGGTAAGTGTTTTCTGACCCGAGGTTGATTCTGTGTCTGTAGAACATTGACAAGGGAAAGATGGACGTTAAACTTGTGTTGAGAGAGAAGTATTTTTCTTTGCTGGGGCTGCAGAAAATCTGGAACTCATTTGATTTTCTGTGAGCATTTAGCCTTCTTGAATAAGATTAAAACTGTCCTATTTATTGTATGGGCCCTTTATAAATATTTGCACATTGCATTTGTGTCTTGGAATGTTGACATTGATGTTGAAGTAGTTGTGATGCCAAACAATACAGGGACTGCCTTCCTTTTGTCTATTACGTGCATTTTTTAATTTGATAGTTAAAAACAACCCTGAACTAGAGAGTAGAGCAGATGTTAGTACCTCCATGTTAAAGATAAAAAATTGAATTTCAAAGAGCTTATGGTAATTGCCTAATATTATATCACTCATAAGTGATGTAACTTGGCCTAGACCCCTGGTCTTCTGACTCTTAATTCAGGGTTCTTTTTACTAGAGAAGAATTACTGACATTTTAAGCTTTGCTATGGGGCCTGTCCTCTGCTTTGTATGATGTTATCAGCAGCCCTGGCCTCTATGCACTACATGCTGGTGGCTTCTACCAACTCCTGGCAGCAAGAAATGTCTTCAGCCATGGCCAGATTTCCCCCAGGGGGCAGAATGCTCACCTTCTCCTCATTTAGAATTATAGTACTAGGAATCTATCCTAAGGTTGTTTTTTTCTTCTTTTCATATTTTCTTATTTTAGATCCTTTAGGATTAATTTAGAGATACTAAATACTGATTAAAAACTATGATTGCAAAGTTTATAATAGAAAATATGAAAATAGCTCATCGCCACTCATACTTAACATGTCACTTGAGGTAGCAGGTACAGTTGAATGTGATAGAAAGAGATTTAATGCTCATCTTCCACCCAATACAAAACTTTCCCCAAGTTAGTGTCTCTACCCATTCAGGACAGCGCACAGGTTAGCAGGATTTGATGCCCCCTCTCCAGGCTGCTATTCAGGGAGTTTACCTAGAACTGGAGAGTGCTGTGCTCATATCCCCACGGGACGGGATCATCTTACTGGAGCCACTGTTTCCTAATTGCACGCGGAAGTCACTCTTTCACTCCTGCACAATGTGTCACTGATGGAAAGCCAACTGGGACCTACCCTGGGAATGTCATCACATCACCTGTCACCATAGGCTACGCCATTCTGTCTGTGTTATATAGAGTGGTGTCAACTTTAGATGCCACACAAGAAACTCCCTGTGAAATGGGAAGAGCTTTGGGGCAGACGGATGGAAATAATGCCCGTTCACTGTGATTGGAATGGATGCCTGGGTCAAGGGAACAACACCGAGCTGAATCTTTCAAGTGAAGGAACCAAAATAAGGTCAAGATCTGGAAGAAAACCCCCAGGTTATCTTAAATAAGAGGTGGGGAGCAGGCCACGGGAAATCAGAACTCCATACATCTTTGCACGGGCCACTCTAGTGACACTATGTGCTCTCCCCCGCTGGCCTGTGCACGTCCACGACACTCTGTCCCCTGCTGTCCTGTCCACATCCACGGCACTCTGTCTTGGCTTATGAAGGTCCCTGAGCACACTGACAGTATTTTCTCCGTCTTTATAATGATCTTCCCACCTCTGACCTAACCTGGCACTTAGCACTGCTCCAGAAATGAATGACTCAAACAATAATCCTTTGTCCAGCTTCTCCGTGCCCTGATCCCAGCTGCTCACTGACCGTGGCAGTTTGAGGACCACAGATCTCCCCTGAGTTAGTGGAAGTCCTGTCCTTCCCTCCATTACAATCACCCTTTGTGCGGTAATACATCTTACAGAAAGCTCTAAGCTGGGCGAGAAAAAGCTTTACCATGTGCAACTTTCAAATTTTACTTCCTCAGAAAATGTTATAGTTCTGGTCCTTGATGTAACTGAGAAAAAAGTGGAATTTCAAAAACTGTAGGTTTTTTTGCAGGGGGGCACCCTTTAAGGGTCTGCTTCCTCAAACAGAGCTAGAAGATGGATTTTTTTTTTTAAGACGAAACAAAATCTTCTCATTTTAGTCTTAAGAATGTTGCAAGTATTGTGTTTGTTTTTTTCCTGTCCTTCCTCTGCTCTTTTTTGCTTCCCCAAATTTCTTACCAAACCCTTCTTAGTATTCTCTTCTCGAGTGGATTCTGTGCTCATCTAGTTTGGTCTGAGTCCCACCTCTTCACTAGCATCACTGGTTTGCCCTGAATCTGCAGCCTTTTCTGTTTTGCCCTTTCAGCTCATTTGGGAAGCCATTTCCAGAGCACTTTCCTGGCCCTCTGAGCAGCAGTAATCCTGTCTTAGCCTCCGGCTTGCGTCCCATAGAGTAGGTAATGGAGACTCTCCCAGTGCCCATAAAATAGCCCAGCGTTTTAAGATCTTTGGAATGGCGATCTGAAGTGGAGATGTTTCCCTAACAGAGATTTGGAAGAGGCTTTCAGATAGACTGTGTGTGGCAGGAGGGGAGTCAGTTGAGGTAATACTATCCCCAGAGCACAGGGTGCAGACAAAGGAAAGTCAAGGTTGGGTTGAGCTGAGGCTGCAGGAGAAGCCCCGCCCTGCAGGGGACCTCCCATCTTATACTAGCATCCCAGTCCCAGCAAGTCAAGACATGTCTCATGGAGTTAGGAAAACACTGGCGCCTTTGGCTGACTCTGGATTATTTGAGAGTGTTACAGGGGTTTATGACAGCCAGGATTGGGGGGACCGTTCCATCTATGACCTTCCCAAAGCTGTGCTTTCAAATTAACTTTTGGACTGGTGCCTGGCCTTGCCAAGTAGCCAGGGAGACAAACCTCAATGTGTTTTTCTAAAGAGTTGTTTGAAAACTTTTTTCTTATTCTTTCCTCCACAAATTAGCTTGTGAAAGGGAGGGAAAAGGAACATTAATCCCCTTTCTTTTCCTCTTTACTAATTTAATTCCAGCACCAGATAATGTCAAGTCTGAGAAAACAGGGCTCGGAGGTTCCATGAAAAGTCAAATGGCAGGTGGTGAAGCCCCGGTGCTCGGTCTGTCGATCAAGGAGCGGGACGGAGAGTTCGCCTGTCTGCGAGGCTAAAAGAACTAATTTATGTGTGCAAGGAAAGAAATGAATATTGAATTCCGCAGCCTTGTTCTCCTCAAAGTGGAGGATGTAATTAGAATATGCACCGAACATCCCCAGATATTTAGTATTCTGAATCTATAGCTTCATAACAGGAACAAATTATATGAAGAAAAATTATTTTTTTGTTCTGTCAGTAAGCCAGGCAAAAGCTTTATGACCTTGTCTTTCCTTTGGACTTATGTCAGCAGCCAAGCCAACTTGTTAGTTGACCACACAGAAGAATACCTTTAAGGTGTTGTCTGTAGAATTCGCTTTCGCCCAGTGTTAAAATCTCATGTTTTCAAAGAGGTAGTAATAAGGTTAAGATGGCCTGGGTAAAAACAGGTCTTGGGGGAACATTGCTGTAAGCTTCTATTATTCCTCCATTTTACAAAGCTCTCTGTTGCTATGGTGTTTATTATAAATAATGCTTTTGTGAATTAGAGACACACACACAGCCCTTGGCACGTGCTGAACCTGTTGAGCACTAGGCCAGGTGCTTTGCGTGTGTAATCAATCCTCAGAACACTCAGGGGAAGATGGTGTCACTGTTTCAAGCATAGGAGTAAGAGGCAAAAATGGAGGGGACTTATGCAACTTGTCCCCTGAAGAGATGTGGGAGCCATTCTTCTTTGTCCCACTGTGCACTCGGGATTACCATCTGGAGTTTCTTCTGCGGCTTTCACATCAAGCACTGGAGGCTTCCTGCCGAGTGTTCTCCCATTATTCCCATCATTCTCCAGTTTATTGTGAAGGGAAAATCCATTGCTTAATTTTACGTCTCTGGAGTTAGAAGTAGATTCACGTGATCAGAAAGCTCATAGGTACCAAAGAAATTAGCTGATACAGGACTCTCACTTTGCAGATAAAAAACTTTGGCGATTGACGGATGGTTATCAGAGTGGATTTCTGAGATCTCTGTCTGAAAGGTGATGTGATTACAGACGTTTTTGGAAACAACTGTTACTGTATTTTGGTGGTAACAAAAACAAGGTCTTGTTTTAATGAAGTGACATTTCTAAATGTTTAGAAGCAGTCTTCTAACGTTTAATGAAATAAAGAAGTTCACTTCAAGTTATTTGGTATGATCTTTTGATTTGACTTGGTTTAAGCTACATATCTGATTCATCAGATATTTTAAACAGTAATTTGCTCTCTGGTGACAAAAGTAAAAATATTTTATTGGTGAAAATTTAGAACATAGAAAATTATACAAGCATAAAGAAAATCACCCATAATCTCAGTCTCTGAAAACCACTGTTAATGTTCGTTCAGTTTTGGGGGAGGGATGTCAGTAGAGATAGCCAGCTAGCTAGCCAGAGAAAGATATATAAGCATGGCATATGTTTTCACATACTTGAAATTTTGCTGTGTTTTATGTCTTGCTTATTTACATAGCGTTATATTGTAAATGTTTCCCTAGCACACTCTTAGAGAACATGATTCCTTAATATGAAGGCATTCGTGAAGCTTCTGGTTTTCATTCAAATATTACCAGTTTCACTATAAGTAATAATAGATGGAATTCCTTGTATTTAAGTTCTGCGTATCATTGAGCCTTTTCTTTAGGTAACCTTTTAAAAGTGCAATTAGTAGGTCAAGGCATCTAAAGATTTGGGGTATTGAAGCTGCAACTTCTTTAGTCATTAAGATTTGATTTTAAATTGTCTGTGTCTAATGATAAACCCAACGGAAATAACACAGATAACGGGGCCTCTGTTCCAGTGTGACTGCCTCGGGGAACCTCTCCTGCTTAGTCATTCCAGGTGCCATAGTAAGGGATGGCTTTGTGTGTGAGAATTGTATTTCACTGTGGCTTCTAAGAACCACCATCAAACGCTAAGTGCTATGAATTTGAAACTCTTCTCACATCAGATATTACCAAATGTTATCCAATTTTTAATTTTAATTAGCATTTTTTGGCAGTTAATAAAGTTTAGCCCTATAAGTTTATTGCCATTTTCTCATTTGGGATGTTTGTTTTTTCCTTACTTCTTATAAGTGATTTTATATAGTAGAGTTTAGTTCTAAGTAATGGTGAAAATTGCAATTTATCAGTTTGTCATTTGTCTTTTAATTTTATTTATAACACATTTTTCACAGATTTGAAAAAACTTTAGCTTATCAGAATCTATCCATTTTCTTTTTTTTATTAAGTCATATACACATAGATCATGAATACATTTATGCATACGTGGGGTACAATGTGTTGATTTTTTTATACAATCTGACATGCTTACATCAAACTAATCATATCCATTTTCTTAGTTTCTCCTTTGCTTTATGCTTAGGTCTTTCTGATCATAAAGGACAACTGGCTCCTCTCTTTTACTAGGCCACAGTTTGTGGACTTGCCCATTTATATGCTGTACTAAATTTGAGATTTCCTATTCAATTATAGCAGAAGTAAATTTGGGAGAGGACTTGGCCTTTGGATCTACATCTGTTCCTAGTACTCACAGTCAACATGAAAGTGTGGGTAAGGGAGGAAGATAACCAACTCATGCCATAGGGAGAGGGGAGAAGATCAAGCATTTTCTCTTTTTATTTTAAGAGTTTTCATTGACACATAAAGATCGACTATATTTAAGGTATAATTAGTATGTGATGATTACCACTCTCATTAATTACCCTATCACCACCCAAGCCGCGCATTAGATTCCTAGAGCACATTCATCTCCTAACTGAAAGTTTGTACCCTTTGACGAACACCTCCCCATTTCCTCCCTGCCCAGCCCCTTGTGACTGCAGATTCAATTGAAGACATATGTGCCACACTCCTGGTTGGCTCTTTAGAAGGTTGCCTCAGTGAGCCCTTAGAATAACCCAGCTGTGGTGGTGGTGTTATCACACCATTTCATTACTGTAAAGTAGGAGCTGAGATTGGGAGAGATTAAGTCACTTGCTTTAAGTCCCCAAGACAGGAAGACCTGAGCTAGGGTCTGAGAATGTATGTGTGGCCAAGTAAACCCTTAGATGGTCCCATCCAGTACTTACGTGTGGGACTTAAACTTAGTCTTTGTAAGACTGTCTAGAGGAAAGTAACCATCATAGTAAGGTGAGGACTTGGTTCCCAAATATTTGGATGACTATGGCTACCTGTTACTATTGTGGTTGCAATAGTAGCATGGATGATTAGTAACCCCATTATGTCAGTGGCATGCTTACAATCGGGCTGCAATTTGCAAAATAAAGGGGCACTGATTTGTTTAGATAAGGCAAGTTCCTTTGTGTTTGATAGACATAAAAATTATTCTGAATGCTGGTCTGAGAAAAAGTAGGGGATGTTTATTTTCTATGCTTCTCAGTGACACCTATAGTTATAATTAATCCCCAGATTATATTCAGGTGACTGTGTACCTAGAATGTGTCATGTGTTTTAATAGAAGTCCACATATTATTTATGCTGAATCAGATGTCATTAAACATTAGATTTAGTAAAGGCAAAAGGGACTAGGTTCCTTTGGTTAGGAAAACTTATGATAATTTTATTCATTAAGTTAATTATCTTGTGAAAGGCCACGATTGGTCCATTCTGTCACTGAGAACGTAGCATCCTTTGCCAGCTCCTTCCTGAAGCAGTCAATGTATTTGTAGCTGTTCATGTTCCAGGTTCGTCCTCTCCCTTCTTACTCACTGAGAGTGACTCAGTGAAATACTTTTGGTACTTGGTAAATCATATGGTAACTCAAACCATGAGTCTTTAAATCACTGACATGTGCTGGCTTTGAGAACGTGTTCTCCTAGCATAAGGTGGATTTGGAATATTCACATATGGTGTGTGTGGGTGGGCTGGGCACCCTCCCTCCCTCACTGGGATTAACTTGGGAGTACCGGCCAGAACAGGTGCCTCCTATTGGCTGTCACCTGCGCTCCCCAGGACCGTGAGATCACTGGGACACTAGAGAGAGAGAGAGAGAGAGAGAGAGAGAGAGAGAGAGAGAGAGAGAGGGAATAAATAATATGGGAACCAATCTGGGTGAGAAGTAAAGTCGGAAAGCAAACGAGCTCTACATGCAAGCTACTCAAAATGATGTAACCGTTACAAAAAACACAGTAAATGTATGTATTACTTTGAGCTTTATAACAATTTTTAAAAGATGGGTTTGGGGTCATTGTTATTTTCTTTTGTATTTTTCTGAAATTTCCAAGTAATCTTAGAGATAATAGAAGAAAAAATCAATATATATATTGATCTCTGACTTGGAACATTGCGAATCCTGGTCTCAAACTTGTAAGCTCAGAGCCTTGTTTCACCTGTCCTCAGCCCCATCCTCACTTTGTGTGAGAACAGGTTGTTTTCTGTTTGGCTGAAGGAAAGCCTATGTTCTGGCACTAAACTTTCTCTTTTTCATCCTTGACACACAGCATGGAACAGAGTGGACCTCTCCGCCCTGTAGCGTGTGTTCTTGTGCTCACGGGCAGGTCCGATGCAGCCCACAGCCGTGCCCGCTGCTGTCATGTGGACACCAGGAGTCGGAATTCATCCCTGAAGGAAGCTGCTGCCCCGTCTGCGTGGGTCCTGGGAGTGAGTATGAGCCTGTAGAAGGGCATCTCTTTGCCTTTGAGATTCACCTGGTGACACCCCTACTGTTTTCTTTCTTGCTCAGTGTGGCCGAAAGATCAATAACCCTTCCCCTATTAGAACCGGGCTGTAGCTTTGCACTTGGCAGGGGGCAGTGTTTCAGAGGGTGAGACTGGATCTGTAAGCTCCTTTCCGGCCCGAGATTCTGCAAGGCTCTGTTTCATTATTTTTGCTTCAGCTGGGTGCATCCCACTCCATCTGCAGCTCCTGAGTGGGAAGGGAGTAGGGAAAAGATCCTTTGATATGGATATGATTGCATCAGGCCAAGGTGGTTCTTCCTGTCCTCTAGGGGGATGGTGAAAGGAGCAAGTGAGTCCTCTGTGTAGTATTGCTGGCAGTCACCGTGTCGGCTGGTCTTTGAGATGACATGATATCTGTCTCCAAGACATACTCAGCAGGAAGGAGGTCTTTATTGTGTCCTCACTGGAGAGTCTACCTGCAAATGGAGGTGACCAGTGTCTGTTCAGCAAACCAGCAGACACTTACAGGCTCTTTTCCAGGAATCTGTGCTGGTTCACCTGTTCCGTGTGCCCTTTTTATCACACTTTGAGGACGTATGCACCATTTCATTTTTATAGCTGAATAGAATGTACTTTATGGGCTCAGTGCCTGTGGCTCAACGGGCTAAGGCACCAGCTATGTAGACCTGAGCTGGCAGGTTCGAATCCAGCCGGAGCCACCAAACGGCAATGACGGCTGCAACCAAAAAATGGCCGGGTGTTGTGGCAGGCGCCTGTAGTCCCAGGCACTTGGGAGGCGGAGGCAGGAGACTCGCTTGAGCCCAGGAATTGGAGGTTGCTGTGAGCTGTGATGCCACGGCACTCTATCCAGGATGACGGCTTGAGGCTCTGTCTCAAAAAAAAGAATATACTTTATGGTAAACAGGAATTATTGTCATTGCTGCATTGTACTCTCTCCTGACATATGAGATCCAGAATATGTCTTTTATTTGATAGCATCTGGAAGCTACTCTCTGTTGTTATTTTTTCTCTTTAAAAAGAACGCCCATTTCTTTCTGATCCCCAATTATTCTATTCCTGACAATCCTTTGCTCTGGAGAACCATTCCAGGGATTAAAACGTCTGCTCAGGAGATGATAAAGGTAGGTGATTGCCTCATGCACTTCAGATGTCACCCACCAGAAAAGGACCAGCAGGTGCTCTGAGCTGAACCCCCAACGCTGCACATGAAAACGGGACAGCAGCGCTGGAGGCGGTATGGGGCGCTTGTACAGTTCTTTCTTAGGTTTCAAGAAGCTATCTTTTTGGCCCTCTATGAAAAAAATATATTGGAAGGATTTTGCCTGGAAATATTGGAGGAGCTGCAGGACCCAACTATATTATTTGTGAAAATGTAGGATCCTTCATTTAAAAAGCAGGGGAGAGCGGGGAGCTTTTTCTCTGCCTCTCTAGTTTCTTGCCTACCCTGTTACGTTTTTATTTGCTCTTTATTGTTCTCCTTTGGGCCTGGGGATGAGGGGTAAGTAGTGATCCTCACAGGCCCCCAAAGCCCCCTGGGACTTTGTGCATAGGGCCATGTGCACCCTCCTGGCATCTGCACCCCAGTTGCCCCTGTGGGTGGACGGTGGCAGCAGCCAGCTGAGCACCCATCCCAGGATGCCAGTGGGCGTAGGACCAAGCCTGAGCTGAGGCTCCAAGCCCCACCAGACTTCACTTAGAAAGCACAAGTCCAGAGATCTCAAGATAGGAGCTACAGAGCTTTAAACCCTAAGCACGGGCCTCCTCCTGTGCCCTGGGCCTCTGACCCACATGTCCCCATGCATTCAGCCCTGGGATCGCCGAATGCGATGCCCCCTCCACCCCCCGTAATGTATATCACTTTGATCTTCCAGAACCCTGTTCCTATGAAGGCCGGGTGTTTCAAGACGGAGAGGACTGGCGGCTGAGCCAATGTGCCAAGTGCGTGTGCAGAAATGGGGTTGCCCAGTGCTTCACAGCTCAGTGTCAGCCTCTGTTTTGTAACCAGGTAAGAAAGACAGCCTCAGGGTAGATCCTTTACAGGCTGTTAACTTCGGTGTTGAAGAACTTGGAGTCTTTCTCGAGATTTGTCAGATTTTCCTTGTACTCTTGGACCTGACCTCTGAGACATTCCTTGGACTCTTCAAAGCTACAGGTAGGCCTAACTTCTGGCCATGTTCATTGCACATCAGGACACTAAGCTTTTTTTTGTTCAGTTTTTGGCCAGGGCTGGGTTTGAACCCGCCACCTCTGGCATATGGGGCCAGCTCCCTACTCCTTTGAGCCACGGGCGCCGCCCAGGACACTGAGCTTTGGGAGAGCGTACAGGGAAGGTTCTGGCTTTGACTAAAGCAAGCTAAACATCTGGAAAATTTATAACCACACCTATGGTTGGGGTTGTTATTATTTTTCAATGTATAGATATAGCATGTTTTTGAAAGACACATGCACATCTTTAAATACGATCATCCAAATGTATATAATTTAATTCTTATAGGAAAATGATTCTGATTACTAAAGAATTTGCTCTGGATACATTTAAGATGGTGGGATCTTGTTCTTTGTTTAAAGTAGATCTGGTTTTCAGGACGTCGGGCTCATCACACACATTTGGAAGAGAAAATCAATTGCAAGTGGACGTGGTGTGCGTGGTATTTTATCCTTTTTTCACTCGTCCAGAGGCTCCTGTGGATGTGCCAGGGCAGCCGACAGATAACTAAGAAAAGAGCTTGCCTCCGGCCAAAAAAATAGATCAAAAAATGAGCTAAGAAAAAGCTGGAAGCCAACATTCAGTTGATGCAGAGCAGTACTTTGTGTCAAATAAAACAAAATCAATAACATGGCATATTGTGACAATTGGGCTATCTTTTTAAAGGTGACAAAAGGCAATTAGACAAGAAATGCTAAATGCTAAATAAAGGGAAATGTATCTAATTGAAAGACTCAGTTGTGTTACCCACACCGGCCAATTGCTGGGCTCACGTCTCTCCCAGTTCATAGGGACGTCCAGCCCTTGACTTGAGATGACAGGTGGGCTCCGTAGCAGGCTGTGCAGTCCCCCGCTCTGCTGCTCACACGTGTGGAGGACGCTTTAGTGTTGGGGCATTGTGATTAAGCCCTTTTCAGGGTTTAGTCCCCTCGTGCAGGAAGGGTAATTAAACAAACTGCTTAATTACCCGTAACGGGAAGGGGGGCGGGGAGGACTGGAGGGAGCACTCCGTAGGGAATCTTCCACTTTTTATCTTCAAAAACATAACCATGGACTGCATGTTACGGGACCAGATACTGGAATAATTGAAAGAACTAGTTCTCATCTTAAAAACATTAAACATAAACTCTAGCTTCACGCACAGTATTCACTTATGGTTTGCATCAATATACATAATTAATATCAAAAGATAAAATTTGGTGCCATACTTTAGAGCTAATTAATAGGCAAGCATTCTGAAGACTTGGAAATAAATGGATTTTAATGACTCTTGAATCACTAAGTCTATATTTCTGCCATGACACTTTTTTCTATAGAAATCCAACTGTTAGATCAGTTAGAACCATTTTTCTTGATTTCATGTAACTGTCAACTGTTGGACGTTCTGATGACGTCACGGTGTGCTGTGTAATCAACACTGTCAGTGGACCATAGCACCCTCCTTCTATCATCACCATCACTGCCAGCATTACATTTTGGGTGTTTCATATGAGCCGGTCATTAATTTTAAGAGCTTTTTAATTTTCATAACAACTTTATGAAGTAGTAGCTGTTATTATCATTTCTATTTTATAGCTGATGAAAGTGAGGTTCATAGAGGATCAGTAACTTGTTGTAGGTACCACAGTTAGGAAGTGTCCACACTTCTTTTTAGAAACAGAGTCTTACTTTGTCACCCTCGGTAGAGTGCTGTCGTGTCACAGCTCACAGCAACCTCCAGCTCTTGGGCTTAGGTGATTCTCTTGCCTCAGCCTCCCGAGTAGATGGGACTACAGGTGCCCGCCACAACGCCGGGCTATTTTTTTTATTGCATTTAGGCTGGGGTCAAATTTGAACCCGCCACCCTTGGTATATGGGACTGGCACCCTACTCACTGAGCCACAGATGCCGCCCAGGACGTGTCCACACTCCTAACCTAGAGGTTCTCTCATCACCTTCAGAGACCACACTCAACTCATACTTTTAGCAATTATGCTATATTGCCTCCCCAAATGATGGATTATGTAACATTTATGCATTATAATGATCACAGTAGTTGCTAACATCATTAAGCATAATTCAAGTATTTTTTATTTTATTTTATTATTATTATGTTTTTAGAGACAGAGTCTTATTCTGTCACCCTTAGTAGAGTTCCATAGCGTCACAGCTCATGGCAACCTCCAGCTGTTGGGCTTAGGAGATTCTCTTGCCTTCTGAGTAGCTGGGATTATAGGCACCTGCCACAACGCCAGGCTATTTTTTGTTGCAGTTTGGCCGGGGTCAGCTTTGAACCCACCACCTTCCATATGTGGGGCCGGCACCCTATTCACTGAGCCATAGGCGCCACCTGATTTCAAGTATTTTATATCCATTTGTTCATTAAATATAAAGAAAACAGCAAGAAATTCAGTAGAAAAGTATTAACAGGGCTTGAATTCTAGAAAAATCTGTAGCCTATCTTCAAGGATTTTCCATTTTTTTTTAATGTGAGGTTTTTTCTTTTTAATTACAAATGGAATTTTTATTTGTTAAAGTTCGTAAAGGGGAGGTAAGCATAAAAGGAAGCACTTGTTTTTATTTCTACCATTCAAAGAGACCGTAACAGATTTTGGGGTATGGAGTAAGGTTGGGAGGTTATTCATTTCAGTCTTTTGGTAGGCAAATGTGGGTGTGCTTTTTAGTATAGTTATGATAACATTTTATTTATTTATTTATTTATTTATTTATATTTATTAATGACAGTGTCTCACTCTTTGCCCAGGCTGGAGTGCCTGGTGTCAGCTTCTCTCACAGCAACCTTAAACTCCTGGCTTCAAGCAATCCTCCTGCTACAATGCCTGGCTAATTCTTCTTTCCTTTTTAAT
This sequence comes from Perodicticus potto, assembly GCA_963574655.1. Lineage (NCBI taxonomy): Eukaryota > Metazoa > Chordata > Mammalia > Primates > Lorisidae > Perodicticus > Perodicticus potto. The sequence continues at coordinate 44,074 of CAUYRH010100386.1, forward strand.
TATTTTTAGTCTCCCAGGGTCTTTTTTAAAGATATTTTTTAGGCGAGGTGCAGTGGCTCACGCCTTTAATCCTAGCATTTTAGGGGGTGGATGGCCTGAGCTCAGGAGTTCGAGACCAGCCTGAGCAAGAGCGAAACCCCATCTCTAAAAATGGGCTCGGGGGCGGGGCCTGTGGCTCAGCGAGTAGGGCGCTGGGCCCATATACTGAAGGTGGCGGGTTCAAACCCGTCCTCGGCCGAACTGCTAAAACAGAAAACTAGCCAGGCGTTGTGGCGGGCGCCTCTAGTCCCAGTTACTTGGGAGGCTGAGGCAAGAGAATCGCTTGAGTCCAGGAGTTGGAGGTTGCTGTGAGCTGTGTGATGCCACGGCACTCTACCAAGGGCGATGAAGTGAGACTCTGTCTCTACAAAAAAAAATAAATAAATAAAATAAAAATGGGCTCGGCGCCCATGGCTCAGTGAGTAGGGCGTTGGCAACATACACCAAGGCTGGCAGATTCGAATCCAGCCTGGGCGTGCTAAACAACAATGACAACTGCAACAACAACAACAACAACAAATAGCTGGATGTTGTGGCGGGTGCCTGTAGTCCCAGCTACTGAGGAGGATGAGGCAAAAGAATTGCTTAAGGCCAAGAGTTTGAGGTTGCTGTGAGCTGTGACACTACAGCACTCTATTGAGGGCAACATGGTGAGACTCTGTCTCAATAACAAAAAAATTAAAAATAGCCTGGCTTTGTGGTAGACACCTGTAGTCCCAGCTACTTGGGAAGCTGAGGCAAGAGGATGGCTTGCACTTGAGGTTGCTGTGTGCTATGATGTCACAGCCTTCTACTCAGGGTGACAAAGTGAGACTCTCTCTCAAAAAAAGGGAAAAAAACTAAAAAAATTGCTTTTATTTTGGATTAATATAAGGGCGCATATGATTAGGTTAATTTTTTTTGCCTTTGTTAGGTAAAGTCCAAGGTGTAGTTTTTCTATTTTAGTAGAGATGGGATCTTACCCTTGCTCAGGCTGACCTCAAACTCCTGAGCTCAAGGGATCCTCCCGCATTGGACTGAGATTACAGGGTGAGCCACCGCATCTGGTCTGTAATGATATTTTAGAAGTCAGTGAAAATTTCTGAGAAGAGGAGAAATTCCTTATATTCAAATAAAAGATTATTGTTTTGGCTCGGCGCCTGTGGCTCAAGTGGCTAAGGCGCAAGCCACGTACACCTGAGCTGGCGGGTTCAAATCCAGCCTGGACCTGCCAAACAACAATGATAGCTGCAACCAAAAAATGTCCGGGCGTTGTGGCGGGCGCCTGTAGTCCCAGCTACTTGGGAGGCAGAGGCAGGAGACTCGCTTGAGCCCAGGAATTGGAGATTGCTGTGAACTGTAATGCCACAGCACTCTATCCAGGGTG
>CAUYRH010100388.1:0-11074 GCA_963574655.1 Perodicticus potto
TTTTGAGACAGAGCCTCAAGCTGTCACCGTGGATAGAGTGCTGTGGCATCACAGCTCACAGCAACCTCCAATTCCTGGGCTCAAGCGAGTCTCCTGCCTCTGCCTCCCAAGTTGCTGGGACTACAGGTACCCGCCACAACGCCCGGACATTTTTTGGGTGCAGCCATCATTGTTGTTTGACGGGCCGGGCTGGATTCGAACCCACCAGCTCAGGTGTACGTGGCTGGCACCTTATCCCGTTGAGCCATAGGCACCGAGCCTTTTACTCTGTTTTTGGATCAACATAATTTAAGTGTGCTGGGAAAGTTTAACTATACGTTCAAGTGTGCCATGAGATAAAAAAGGTGGAAAACACTGCTCTAAGGAGATGAACTCAATGTAAGATTTAATTGACAAAGTATTTTTTCTATAGTTCTTAAGTAATTTGGAAATAAGAACTCATTTCTACATTCAGAGTTAACAGTATTTTAAAGTTGTTATAAAATTATGATCTATAACATTCTCAGTTACTATGGCAAAAAGTCCTAAAACACAGTTCAAAAACCTAAGTATTTAGGTTGCTTATTTTTTTTCTTAGTCAATTATAATATATAACTACAAGCAGGGAATTCAACTTGACTGAATAATACTACAGTATTCCAAATAAATAAGAGTCTAATGTATACATTCTTTATGCTTACTAGCAAAAGCAAAGGTCTAGTATGGTTAATTTAAATGCTAATTACAAACGACAAAACTTTGTGTGTTTCCCCTGCTCAGATAAGCAGTATGTGATGGTAAAAATGAAAAGCAAACTGTGGACCAAGAGTTGGGAAACTTAGTTCTAGATCTGCCAACTAGGTTAATTAATCAGCACAGAGATGCCCCCATCTGTGTTTTCAAAGGACTGTATAAATATCTCTAATTCAAAGTGAATACTGTTGAGATGAAATGACTCCTTATCCCCTCCTCTCCTTTCCCTTTTGATCTCCATGCCAGTTAGACTCTACCACTTGAGAACAGGGACTACTCTACCTTATTAAGCAGACTCTAAAAGAAATGTTTAATGAATGAATGAATTCCTTCTTCCTAAACTAGATGGCTATGTGCCCCCAGACAAGTCATGTCCTCGCAAGACCTCAGTTTTATTATAAAAAGAAAGACTGAATTCTCTTGAGTATTATTAAATTGGCCTCCTAAGGAAAGCACTAAAATCTCCACTGATACACACCTCTAAGAAATTAAAATGACAACCACTTATTGTGTATGGGATTGGGCATACATGTTCATACATATAAGCACACACAGATAAACAGAATAGTACTGTGGCTCACACCTATTATCCCAGCAATTTAGGAGGCCAAGATGGGAGGACGACTTTAGGTCAGGAGTTTGAGATCAGCCTAAGAAACACAGCAAGACCTTGTCTGGACAGAAAGTAAGAAGAAACTGGCAGGGCACATGGCACTTGCGAATAGTCCTATTTACTCAGAAGGCTGAGGCATGAGGATCCCTTGAGCCCAGAAGTATGAGGTTACAGTGAGTTATGATCATGACACTGGGTGATAGAATAGAAGGGAAGGAGGGAAAATCCTAGCAACACTCCCGAAAAGACTTTTAACCTGACTGATATATTTAAACACAAGCCTAAAGTAGTAATTAGTATATAAGAACAGAAAACTACCTTGGGTGACGCCCATATCTCAGTGGGTAGGGCGCTGGCCACATGCGCTGAGGCTGGCGGGTTCGAACCCAGCCCAGGCCTGCCAAACAACAAGAATAACTTACAACAACAACAACAAAAGTAGTTGGGCGTTTGGTGGGCGCCTGTAGTCCCAGCTACTTGGGAGGTTGAGGCAAGAGAATCACTTAAGCCCAAGAGTTTGAGGTTGCTGTGAGCTGTGACGCCACAGCACTCTTCTCAGGGCAACAGCTTGAGACTCTGTCTCAAAAACAAAAGAAAAGTACCTTCTTTGGGTTTCTCCTACTTTGGTCAATTAGATTTAGTGTGCTAGGGAAAAGAATTATTTTTAAATCTTAACTTTGACATAGAAGAAAGTTTAATAATAATTCAAATCACACCCAAATTTCTTAACATTATGTACAGAACCTTTCAGAGTAGACTCTGGACTCTTAACAACAATCCAGTTGTTTTGCCCCTGCCCACCTCCCTTCCTTGCTTTCTGTTCTCCAAGCCATTTCCTTCCATCAGGCATATTAAATCAGATATATGTCTCTAAAACACCACACTCTCCTGGGAGGTCAGGCGATTGTGCTTTGTTCCCACAGCCTGTAATGTGTTCCTCATGGCAAACTCCAATTACTCTTTCAAAGACAAGCATAGACTGAATAAACATTATCTGGTATATCCACATAAAGGAATATTATAAAGCCATAAAAATGATGTTCTGATTTATACTACATGGGTGAACCTTGTAAATACGCTACCAGAAAGAGGTCATACACAAAGGCTACATATGGTATGATTCTATGTATATGAAATGTTGAGAATAGGGAAATTATAAAAATAGAAGACTAATTGTTGCCAAAAGATGAGAAAAAGGAGAACGGAGAGTAACTGCTAATAAGTACAAGTTTCTTTTGGTAAGAAAAATATCCTGGAGTTAAATAGAACGTAGCTATGAAGGAGATGAGCAATGATCTCCTTCTGCATGGAAAGCTGACTGGATTTGAGGATAGCATGAATATGGGGTGAGAAAACGAGAAGAGTCAAGGATATGCCCAAGGTTTGGACCCAAGCCCTGAGAGGATGTGGCTGCTAATAAAGATGAGACAAATGTATTGGTGTGGAAAGGTTAGAAGCTCAGTTTCAGGCAGATTGGTTACGGATTTTAAAAAAAATTCTAAATGCTTGTATTTTCCTAGCTATAAGGAAAAGCTTATACTGCTTTAAAAGTGGTTCTCAAACTGGGGGTCGCGACCGACAGGAACTGTATTAAGTTCCTAACTGTATTAGGAAGGTTGAGAACTACTGCCTTAAGTTAATCTAGACTGTGATGGAATGAAGCATGTCATCCTAACCATTATATCATTAAATATGATTTCTCCCAGCCTGAGAGCTGTTCACAGTTTAGGTTAGTGATGGGTGCTAAACTTTTCAGAATCAATTGAACTAAGGGCCCAATTCAATAAAAAAATAACAACTTAGCCAGGCGTTGTGGCGGGCTCCTGTAGTCCGAGCTACATGGGAGGCTGAGGCAAGAGAATCGCTTAAGCCCAAGAGTTGGAGGTTGCTGTGAGCTGTGACGCCACAGCACTCTACCAAGGGTGACACAGTGAGACTCTGTCTCAAAACAACAACAAAAATTGAGACAAAACAAAAACAAAGTCAAGCATAGGCAACAACTTCTGCCAAGTATAGGCTCATATCTGACTCTTTCACGGCACCCTTGGACATCTATCAAAGACAACTTTATGCTGTATTGGGTACTATTTCCCTGTATCCTTAAGAGACAGGACCACATATACATCTACAGAACACAGTACAGTGTAAATATAACAAATCTTTTTAAGTATTAGTAATAAATGATTCCAGGATTCAGCAACAATAGTCCAACTCTTTGGTATGAATTCCAAATTATTTAGTAGGCAAAAAAGAAAATTTTATTGGGGCTAAGAAAACTGAAGAGAGGCATTAATTATTTAGTAATATCAACAGCAGTATTATTAACGTGAGAAGTTAAAATTAGTGAATACGTATTATGTTCAGGCACTACTCCAACAGCTTTATATGAACTAACTCATACAAGTCCAGAATAATCTAATTAAATAGGTACCAAATTGAAGAAACTGAGGGCACAGAGAGGCAGAGTAATTTGCCTATGGTCAAGTACAATTTAACAAAACTCAATTCCAGATAGTCTGACTTTACAGCCCATTATAATCATTGTACTACATCAGTAGATTATATACATTAAGCTTAGAAATATCTTGACAGAGTTTACAATTATGGGTATATGAAAATTGTACAATATTATTTATGGCTCAGTGCCTATAGCTCAGTGGCTAGGGCACTGGCCATATACATCAGGGCTGGCAGGTTTGAACCCAGCCCAGGCCTGTCAAACAACAACAACAACAACAACAAAATAGCCAGGCATTGTGGTAGGTGCCTGTAGTCCCAGCTACTTGGGAGGATGAGGCAAGAGAATTACTTAAGCCCAAGAGTTGGAGGTTGCTGTGAGTTGTGACGCCACAGCACTCTATCAAGAGCGACAAAGTGAGACTTTGTCTCAAAAAAAAAAGTACAATATTTAGAATTCAGCCTCTTGGCTTGGTGTCTGTAGCTCAGTGGTAGGGCACTGGTCACATACCCCAAGGCTGGCGGGATTGAGCCCGGCTCAAGGCCTGGTAAACAATGACAACTGCAACAAAAAATAGCTGGGCATTGTGGCGGGTGCCTGTCGTCCCAGCTACTCAGGAGGCTGAGGCAAGAGAATCACTTAAGCCCAAGAGTTTGACGTTGCTGTGAGCTGTGATGCCACTGCACTCTACCAAGGGCAACATAGTGACAATCTGTCTCAAAAAAGAAAAAGAATTCAGCCTCTTGAAAATGACTCTCAGGCCATTACTAATTTTTAAAATACTTTCATTGCGGTATAATTTATATATTGTGAAATAAGTATGTATTAACCATTAAGTTCATAAGTTCTGACAAATGCACATATTGTAAAATCCACACCACAATCAAGATAAGGAATGTTATTAACATAAAACATTCCCTCCTAACCTTTCCTACTTAATCCCTCTCCCCACCAAACAAGAAGAAATCAGTTATCACTATAACCATAGATGATTAGTTTTCTTCACTCCAGAACTTAATAATAAACGGAATCAAATACTATGCATTTTTTGGCTTCTCTCACACATTAGGATTTTTAAATATAAATCCATATAGTATCATAGGCCATTTCTTTTTTTGCTTTAGTAGTAATTCACTACATGAGTACTGTTTAGAAACAAAGATGCTATGAACATTCTTTTATGTATATAAGGCTTTTTAGACATGTGCTCATTTCTCTAATATAAATACCCACAAGTGAAAATGATGTTAACAACAGTTAACATTTTAAGAAATTGCCAAACTGCTACCCAAAGTGACTGCATTATTTTACATTTCCATCAACAAGATCTAAGAGTTCATATCCTTGCTAACATATCTGGTGTTGTAAGTCATTTTCACTACAGTAATTCCACTGAGGTAAATTGGTACCTCATTATGCTTTCAACTGGAAATTCTCTGATGAATGATACTGAACACTTTTTAATATACTGGCCCTAAGTGTATATTCTTCATGAAGTAACTGCCCAATAGTACACAGTGCTTTCTGTAGATCCTCCCTGATCCTAAAGAAGCACTAATGGAATTTGGTCTCTTTAGATGGGTATTTTTGCTAAAATTCTTTCATATTTAATATCCAAATATTACCACTCTGTCATATTTGCATCTGTTTTATATTTTTCATTTCTAAAGAGACTACTGACACATACTCTAAGATAAATGATATTACTTGTTACATGTTATTTAATTAGATGAAAAAAAAAGTTTTTGTGCCTTCATTTCTCTCATTGAGGCATAAATTAGGGATACAATAACAATAAAATATACTTTTCTTCTGTGGCAATTGGAACAGGTAGGAAATTGGCTAGAAATTAAATATTTTTATTATTGAAACCTAGTACAGTACTTGGCTAAACCATACAAAATTACTATTTTCCTAAATCAAAATGTTCAAACATTAAAGTGGTTCAATAAAACTTAACTCTTTTTTTTCTTTTTTGAGACAGACTCTTACTCTATGTCCCGGGTAGAGAGTTGTGGCATCATAGCTGATGGCAACCTCAAATTCCTAGGTTCGCACAATCCTCTTGCTTTAGCCTCCCAAGTAGCTGGTACTTCAGGTATGTGCCACAACATCAGCTAGTTCTTCTATTTTTTTTAGAAGACTTGCTTAGGCCGGTCTCAATCTTCCCTCCTCTGCCTCCTAGAATGCTGGGATTACACAGTTCTGAGCTACCTTACTGGTCCTGAAATTTAACTTTTAATGTTTTGTAAATCATACACTAAATCTCATTTCAACTTAAAACAAAATTCTCTCCTCTTTTTTGGAGATTAGGTCTCACTCTGTTGCCTATGCTAGAGTACAGCGACAGCATCATAGCTCACTGCAACCTCCAACTTCCAGGCTCCTGACTCCTGAGAAGTTGGGACTACAGGCATGAACCACCATGCCCTATTTTTTTATTTTTGTAGAGGTGGGGGTCTCACTATGTTGCTCAGGCAGGTCTCAAACTCCTGGCCTCAGATGATTCTCCTATTTGTTACGATTACAGATTTGAGCCACCACACTCAGCCTTAAAATACAATTCTTTACGTATGAATTAACCATTTCCTATTTATTCACGCCATAATAAACACATTATTTTTTTCATAAACACATTATTAATCTTGCAACAAGCAGAAATGGAGATTGCTACTTAACAGTAGAAGTTTTAAAACTGTGATGACATTATGGTAGTAAATTTTCACTAGAAGATCAAATATGCGTAACATCCCCTTTTTGGTGGATTCAAATCTTTACAAAAATATTCCATTTAAGTTGTAAAGTTCAGTTATATTTCTAGATTTAGCAATCATTAAGAAGGCTAACTACTGACTTGACAAAACAGAGTTCTAAAGACTACATTTTTTTGTTATAATACCATCTTTTAAGGATTAGGTAGTAATGTGTTTCTGATGCTAGGTGACCTCCAAGAAAATAACAGTGTTACTTTAAAGAAATTATTTTAAGTAAAAGGAGGAGGGTTAAGCAAAATAATGCTCACTAGTTAAGAAAAATTCCTAAATGTAACCTGTTAAACAAAAAAAGTCAAAACCCTATTTGTTTTAATCGCTCTTTATCACTTGAACTTCTTTTTTTTTTTTTTGAGACAGAGCCTCAAACTGTCACCCTGGATAGAGTGTGCTGGCATCACAGCTCACAGCAACCTCCAATTCCTGGGCTCAAGCGAGTCTCTTGCCTCCGCCTCCCAAGTAGCTGCGACTACAGGCGCCCGCCACAACACCTGGCCATTTTTCTTTCTTGGTTGCAGCCGTCATTATTGTCTGATGGACCTGGGCTGGATTCGAACCCACCAGCTCAGGTGTACGTGGCTGGCACCTTAGCCCGTTGAGCCACAGGCGTCGAGCCATCACTTGAACTTCTAAAGAAATTTCTTGCTAAAAAGAGTAATGCCTCCTTAAAAACTCCACTTATCATATCCTAGTAAATTTAATTAGAAAATGCTTTTGACAGTATCTATCAGCCTTAAGGCAATCATGTCTCTGGAATATAAAAAAGTAAATGTTGGCTGTGTAATGGCTCTTGTCCGTAATCCTAGCATTTTGCAAGTCTGAGGTAGGAGAATCCCTTCAGGCCAGGAGTTTGAGACCAGCCTGTGCAACTTAGCAAGACTTTGAACCTACAAAAAACTTAAAAAATTAGCCAAGCATAATCCAGTTAATTAGCAATACAGTCCCAGGAAGCTGAAGCAGGAAACAGATTGAACCCAAGAGTAAGGCAGTGAGCTGTATCACACCATTGTGCTCTAATCTTGGGCAACAGAGTGAGACTCTGCCTCTAAAAAACATTTTAAAAATTAAAAAAACAAGTGTTCTTTACTTTTATCCAGCTCAGTTTTGCTTTTCAGTGACCCTGGTTCTATCCTTGAAACAGACACTCTTCTGCAAACCAATTCTTTAAATGTTTGAAGGCAGAGAAATTTCTGCTAGATAAAGCATTTTCAGTTCATTCAGTCATTTTTTGGTAATTCTTTTTATTAAGGACTTTACTACATCAACGTTTCTTTAGAGTTTGGCATTCAATTCGAAATACTATATCCTAGCTATTATCTCATCCTAGTCAAGTAAGATGATGCCTCATATTTTTTGCATTATGCTCCAAAAGAACTACTTAACTCAGGTTATTTTAAATACTAAATATATATTAATGACAAGTAAGCCCTTGTATTTTTGAAGAGGCAAAAATAATAATGCTTTTCACATTCAAACTTCTAAAAGAATAAGATTTATGTGGACAAGACTGCTCACTATGTTTATCAATAGCAGTTCCACTATGTTGGGTTAAAGCTAATTGAAAAGCCATGTCACAGGGTACTGGTAGCTTGGTGGTTAGGGCACCAGCCACAAGCTCCAGGGCTGGTGGGTTTGAACTCAGCCCGGGCCTGCTAAACAAACAAACAAACAAACAAAAAAATAGCCAGGTGTTGTGGTGGGCACCTGTAGTCCCAGCTAGTTGGGAGGCTGAGGCAAGATAATTACTTGAGCCCAAGAGTTGGAGGTTGCTGTGAGCTGTGACGCCACACTACTCTACCAAGGGTGACAGTGAGACTCTGTCTCAATAAAAAAACATAAAATAAAAAGAAAACCCATGTCACAGAATATCTTATTTATACAATAACCATAGACCTAATTGGAGGAAAGCTATTGTTCTTTCCTAGAAAACACGCACATGATATTTGCCTAAAAGCTATTCCTTACAATATAAGGAACTGCACAGCCTGAATCCCATCTAGAGATCCCAGAGCTATGATATTTACTACCATATATCCATATGATTAGCACAGTGGCTGTTACACAAGTAGGTATACAATATAAATTTCTAAGTTAAATAAGATAAAGGAACATCAGTTTGACAATCAAGTGTTAAAAATTGTATTTTATTATACAAAATCAGAGTCAATAAGTCCAATGGCTTCTGACTAATCTTAAATATCTCACCATTATTTGGGCAAGTTCCCTGGCACATGTGCAGATAAGAATACATATATTCACAAAGGTTATTGAAACAGCCAAAAATAATTGGCAATAGTTCTCTATAGAAATTTTGGTGTTCAACACAAGAAAACTATGTTCAGGCATTCTATATAAGCATTTGCTTCTGGAAAATTTCCACATATACCACTCTATGGTTCTCAAAAACAATTTTTAAAAATAATAATAATAAAATGCTTTAAAAAAAAGGCAAAAAGCAGAAGGTTTTATTCCTTAGGAATGTCGTAAGATGACTGGGTGCAGTGGCTCACACCTATAATCCTAGCACTCTGGGAGGCCGAGGTGGTGATCCCTTTAAGACCAGCCCAAACAAGAGTGAGACCCATCTCTACTAAGAATAGCAAATTTGGCCAGGAGTGGTGGTGTATGCCTGTGGTCCCAGCTACTTGGAGACTGAGGCAAGAGGCCTGTTCAAGCCTAAGAGTTTGAAGTTGTTGTGAGCTATGATGCCACAGCACTCTACAAAAGGCTATAGAGTAAGACTCTTGTCTCGAAAGAAAGAAAGAGAAGGAGGGAGGGAGGAAGGCCAGCAGGCCGGCCTAAAGTTAAAAAGATGAGGAGAAAATGTTTATTAAACATGTACTATTCAGTACCATTTCTTATATATACTTCACAACAAGTTTCTTGAGGAAGTATTATCTTCATTTTAATGTATAGGAAAATAACTCTCAGAGAAATTAAGCACAGTTGGCCTTCTGTACCTGCAGATCAAAATGATTAAGAAAAAAATTTACAAAAACGAATAATAATTAAAAATAAAGTATAATAACTATTTACATAGTATTTATATTACACTAGTTATTTTAATTAATCTAGAGATGATTTAAAGTATATGAGAGGGGTAGACAAGATGGCTCACACCTATAATCCCCACGCTCTGGAAAACAAAGGCAAGAGGACTGATTGCTTCAGGTCGGGAGTTCAAGACCAACCAGAGCAACAAAATGAGATTCTGTCTCTACAGAACAATTTTTAAAAATTAGCCAAGCACAGTAGCACACACAAGCAGTCCCAGCTACTTAGGAGGCAGAGGCAAGAGAATCACTTGGGCTCAGGAGTTTGAGGTTGTAGTGAGCTATGATCACATCATTACACTCCAACCTGAGTAACATATCAAGACCCTGACTCTTAAAATAAAAAATAAAGGATGGGGAGGATTGTACATTATATGCAAACATTATACCATTTTACGTAGGTACATGAGTATCTGCAGATTTTACTATTTGTAAGGGTCTTGGATCCAATCTCCTGCAGCTACCAAGGGACGAGTACAATGTTCCAACACTTAAGTAGAAAAACCCAAATCAAATTTAACTGCTGCGGGGCTTGGTGGCTCACACCTAGAATCCTAGCACTTTGGGAGGCTGAGGTGGGTGGAACTGCTTGAGCCTAAGAAGTTTAAGTCCAACCTGAGCAAGAGTGCGACGCCCATCTCTACTAAAAATAAAAAACCTAGCCTGGCCTGGTGGTGGGTCCCTGCATTCCCAGCTTATTGGGGAGGCTGAGGCTAGGGAAGCTCTTAAGTGTAAGAGTTTGTTGTTTTTTTTTTTTTGGTGACAGTCTCCTTTTGGCCCTTTGGTAGAGTGCCATGTCATCACAGCTCACAGCAACCTCAAACTCTTGAGGCTTAAGCAATCCTCTTGCCTGACCTTCCCAAGTAGCTGGGACTACAGGCACCTGCCACAATGCCTGGCTATTTTTAAAGACGAGGTCTCCCTCTGACGCAGGCTGGTCTCGAACTTGTAAGCTCAGGCAATCCACCTGCCTCAGCCTCCCAGAGTGTTAGGATTACAGGCATGAGCCACTGCGCCCAGCCATGAGCCCAAGACTTTGAGGTTGCAGTGAGCTATGAAGCTGCCACCACACGCTAGCCCTCGTGACAAGAGTGAGATTGTCTCAAAAACGAAATTAAAAAAACCTCAATTGCTAACTCTAAAAATCTTACCTCATGCATTAGGGCATAATCACTTAAAACAGTATACATTAGATGATGTTTTAAGCTTGTATGACTGATTAACAGTATCATAATTATTTTGTTGTCATATTTTCTTCATCTATAATATAGGAAAACTATATATATATACATATGTATGTATATATATATATATATTTTTTTTTGGAGACAGAGCCTCAAGCTGTCACCCTGGATAGAGTGCTGTTACATCACAGCTCACAGCAGCCTCCAATTCCTGGGCTCAAGCGAGTCTCCTGCCTCCGCCTCCCAAGTAGCTGGGACTACAG
>CAUYRH010100390.1:0-23576 GCA_963574655.1 Perodicticus potto
GAAGTTAATTATGATGTGCCTGTGGGCTATCTTATTCGGGTTGAGTCGTGCTGGGGTTCTGAAACTGTCTTGTATCTGAATTTCAGAATCTCTTGGCATGTCTGGAAAGTTCTCTTTCATAATCTCATAAAGAAGAGACTCAGTGTTGTGTGATGCCACTTCATCATTTTCAGGTGTCCCTGTAATGCTAATATCGGTTTTCTTTGAGTTATCCCAGAGCCGTCTGAGAGAATGATCCATTTTTGCCTTCTGTTTCTCTTCCTCTTTGGAAATTTGGCAGTGTTTGAGAGCTTTGTCTTCCATATCAGAAATCCTTTCTTCTGCTCGCTCCATTCTGTTTCTGAGGGATTCTACTGTATTTCTCTGATCTTTGAGGGCTGCAACTTCTTGTCTAAATGTGTCAAAATCTTTGACCATTTTGTCTTTGAATTCATTCAATTCTTGAGCCATCTTTTGTGTCATCTTTTGGATTATTGCTTGAAATTCTAATTCCATCTTTTCCTCCATTGTGTTGATCTTATTTGCTATCCAGACTCTGAATTTGAGTTCTGACATCTCAGCCATTTGCTTATGCAAGGGATCTTGTGCTATATCTACCTTGTCATTCCTTAGCGGAGTTGATCTACTCTGATTATTCATATTGCCAGAGTTTTTCTGTTGATTCCGCCTCATGATTATTTTTCACTGTTGCCTATGACCATTCTCAGAGTTGGTGAGGTGTCTCTCCCAGATCAGACCCTGGAAGGATCACTCTGTTGTTGCTGGATCTTTATAGGGAGTGACCATGTGTAGCTCCTCTGCAACTTCCCCACCCAGGGAGTTCTGGCTGTGGGAGCATCTCCGGAGTGTGGCACGCCCAGATCAAGCAGCAGGGCGTGGCATGGAGCACCTGGTGGCCTTTGCAAAGGGAGCCCATGCTTCTAGCAGTCTCTGGCTTGGAGGAGGACTCTGGGGGGAGGGCACGGGTTGTGCAGCCTCCTGAGTCCCTGGCCAGATGTACGGGGCACTGTAGTGGCAGAGAGAATAGGGGAAGAGGCAGGTTGTGTGGATCCCAGAGTTCCTGGCCTGGGCAGGCAGGTGGAGGCCTGGCAGGTTCCTGGCACTCCCTGGCTGGTGTGGGCGGCAGGTGGAAGCCTGGGTTGGGGGTCTCAGCGGAGTCCCAGGCCACAGCAGACCAGGTGGCAAGCCAAAGCCCAGTGGAGTCCCTGGCTGCTGCAAGCAGAGGGCCGAGTCCTGTAGGGCACGGATCACAGCTGTGCAGGGGTCCCAGCAGGTGGCAGGCCAAGGCTGGGCACCGTGCAGGAGGCCCAGAGGAGTTCCTGGCCACTGCTAGCGGGCTGCCAATCGGGACCACATGGGGTTCCTGGCAGAGTGGAGTTCCTGGCCACTGTAGGTGGCAGGCCTAGGACACGGATCTGAGCCAGGTGGGGGTCCCAGCGGACGGCAGGCTGAGGCCAGGCTGGGCACAGATCTGCGCTGTGCAGGAGCCCCGGCAGACTTCCTGGCCACTGCTGGTGGCAGGCCAAGGCCCAGCTCGGTGCCATCGCCCAGCTCCTTGTGCTGGAGTCCTGGCGGAGTGGCGATCCTGGCCTCTGTGGGTGGAGGGCCTGGGGCACAGATCGAAGCCGGTGGGGTTCCCGGCTGGCGGCAGGCCAAGGCTAGGTGGGGCACAGATAGGAGGCAAGAGGGAGTCCCAGCAGACTTCCTGGCTGCTGCTGGTAGTGGGCCAAGGCACTGCGGTGTGCCAATTGGGAGTCCTGATGGAGTGGAGATCCTGGCCACTGTGGGTGGCGGGCCTAGGGCACGGATCGGGGTCTCAGTGCGTAGGGAGCTGAAGCCAGGGTGACACAGTTCGGCACCACATGGAGTCCCAGCAGACTTCCTGACTGCTGCTGGTGGCTAGCTACGGCCCAGCAGGGTGCAAATTGGGGCGGGAATCCTGGCAGAATTCCTGGGGCTCTGGCGTGGGCCAATGCCCTGCAGTGACTGTTTCCTGGGGTCTGGCGGGGACTTGGTGGGGCTCTGGAGTCTCTTACATGGTGGGCCACCTGGTCTGGCAGATAAGGAGGGTGGGCACTGCTCAAGCCCTCCTACCTCAGTTTTAGCAGAGGTCAGGCTTCTGGTGCAGTCATGTAAGGGGGGAAGAGTGTCCTGGAAGTTCAGAATGGTGGTAAACTTTTGTTTAGTTTTTCTGCCTAAAGCTTGGTTTCTGGAAGTCGCAGCTTGCCTCAGAGATGACCTGCAGTTATCACTTCTCTCTCTTTCTCTTTCTCTCTCTCTCTCTCTGCTGGGCTCCCAGTCTTCAGCTCAATTGGGAAGTTTCTGGAGGTTATCTTTCCTTTTGGACAGGAGCCTCTGTTGGATGCTGCTTCCAGTCGGCCATCTTGCCCCGCCCCCCCATATACTCTGTTTTCATAAAACAAAGTCCCAGCTCTTTCATCCTTGATTCATGAAGATTATTTAAGAATACCACTAAAATTTGAGTAAAATTCTTCTCAAGTAAGTTTTTCTTACTTCATGCTTTGCTGTGATGTTTTAGCACCTTTATAAACTAGCAATCAGGAAACTACACTATTGACAAACTCATTGTTAAGTTTTTGTCCCAAGAAAGGATACTGTGATTACATTAATTTTTAGACACACGGACACATTGCCTTGTATCCTGTGGACAGCTGAACACAGTACTAACACCAGCTCCTCATTTTAGAGGGAAAAGAAGTGAGTCAATAAATGTGGACCTTGCTTTCCTGTAATTGAACTATAATAACTAGAAAATATAGCTCATGACACCACTTGGTAAGTTGCCTAGGATTTAAAGAAGAGATTCTCAGAAGCAATTATGTTAACTGTGTGGACATTTAAAAATTCAGAGTAACCAATAAAATACTAAAAATCGTATTGACTAAATTATTAAACAGGTCTTTGCCACTTGATGCCAGATATTATGTTTGTTTTTTTTAATATATATATAGGATAGAATGATTTATACCCAAATAAGAAGTGTGGTGCTTTTTCATGATTTGTATCATTTAGTCATGCTCTCTTACAAAAATTCATAGATTTTATTCTTAACTCTTTGATAATAGTAACAATTTTAGAAATATTAATAAGCACTTTGAAAAGTGCAATTTTGAATATCTATACTCAATCTTGTTTAATTAAAAAATACCTTCCCCAGATCAGTCATATGAAGATTTCTGACACTTGTAAGTGACGGGTAAGTCCCTCTTCAGTACTTGTTCTTAGACATATTAGACATATTCTCCCTAATTATAGAGTCTGTTTTCAAGTAGCTTGCCTTAGTCCATCTGTCTTATACTAGCATATTTTTAAGTTTAATCTTTATAACTATGTTAAATTGATATGTCCTTAAATGTGTAATAAAAGAACTTGCAAAATCACTTAGTTATCAAGTCACAATGTCTGTGTAAATTTTAGCTGTCCTTTTTTTTTTTTCTTGAGACAAAGCCTCAAGCTGTCACCCTGGACAGAGTGCCGTGGCATCACAGCTCACAGCAACCTCCAATTCCTGGGCTCAAGAGAGTCTCTTGCCTCTGCCTCCCAAGTAGCTGGGACTACAGATGCCCACCACAACGCCCGGCCATTTTTTGGTTGCAGCCGTCATTGTTGTTTGGCAGGCCCAGGCTGGATTCGAACCTGCCAAATCAGGTGAACGTGGCTGGCGCCTTAGCCCATTGAGCCACAGGCGCCGAGCCTTAGCTGTCTATTAATGTATAAATGGACTACATATGGTTTTCCTCCAATAGTGAAGTCTCTTATTGTACTTAAAACTTGTTCAATATGCTAACAGTGGGGGTAAGACTCACACATAAATTTGTAGCAGAATACCTGTATCACAAAAATAAACTCACTTTTTTTTGCTAGATTTTCTGTAGAATCTGAAATCCTTAAAAAGTAATCCATAGAAGGCATCCGTATTTAAATAAATAAACACAACAAGCAACTAGGCAAACAGTCAGAAAAGATGTACATAAGCTTATGGGAAACGTGAAAATATGCAATTATTTAGAAACAAGATTTATACATTAAGAGATGGCAAATGTCATGGCAAGGACATTTATTTTAGCTTTACTAGCCATCTATATATATATAGTATTTAGCATATATTTCAGGAAAATTAAACAATCCTAATACAGTAATGGCAAAGAAAAAGCTAATAAAGACTTTGTAATTGTAGATAGGCTCACCAAGAACTGAAATTTATCCAATTCCCTGCATACTGAAAAAACTTTCTTAAATATAATATCATTTCAAATGAAAACTTTTACCAGCCTGCTTTGAATTGCATTTGTGTATAAAGCCTGATTTTCAGACTGAACATTCCTTGAAGGCAGAATTTAAGTCTCTTTTAAGGCTCCAGTTTCATTTCCTAGTGCGATATTTGGCAAAAGGTGGATATTCTATAAACAAAATTTGAATGAAAGCATAAAACTTATGAGCACTAAAGAATATTCTAGGCAGAATGCTAGAATATGCTTAGTATATTGTTTAAAATAGACGTGTTTGTGAAAAACTTTAATCCCAGTAAGTGCCAGCTCAATTCAAGTAAGTGGCTTATTTTTCTCACTTTAGAATTGCATGGCCTAGTGCAGAACAGAGATCCCCATAATCCGCTCAGAGATCGAAGCACCTTCAGCTTCACACTCTGCTGTCCTCAGGGTGCAGGATTTCCCCTCAAGTTTACAAGAATGCACAGGCAATGCTAGCCATCAAACTTGTACTTCAGGTAGAGAAGGCTAGAGACAAATAAAACAAAGACAAAACAAAAAAGGAGCAAGTAAACAAGACCAATTCCTTAATTTTACTCTTACCTTGGAATCCCAGCCACAAGCTCCTCCTTCCATGTCATTGACCACACTGTGTCTTAGGACTTCTTGTAGATGGAAACCAGTATGAGATGGTAAATTTTACTATCAGGAAAAAAATTAAAATTGATATTGATTATTTAATTAATTTCTGTAATCATCTCCTTCTGTGGCTACTAACCTGATGTATATTCTGTCCATGAAATAAACACACCCCATTGCTGTATGTAAAGACATTTGAAATTTTATAAATTACCACACCCCTGTTAAAGAGATGGCCCTGAGATTCCAATGTGGGTCACTGTGACCATCTTACTTCTTCAACACATGTAAAATATAATAGTGGTTGAGTGTGGTGGCACTCATCTGTAATCTTAGCAATTTTGGAGGCTGAGGCAGAATGGCTTGAGGTCAGGAGTTCAAGACTGGGCAATAGTAAGGCCCTGTCTATACAAAACATAGAAACATTAGCCAGGCATGGTGATGTCCACCTATAGTCCCAGGTACTTGGGGGACTGAGGCAGCAGGATTGCTGGAGCCTAGGAGTTGGAGGTTGCAGTGACCTGTGGTGATACTATTGCACTCTAGCCCAGATAATCACCATAGCAAGAAACTTTCTCAAAATTAAAAACAAACAAACAAAACACAATGGTGAAAAAAGAACAAAATAATTACACCAAAGATTGTCAATTGAAAAAGATGAGTATGAGATGCATGTGGTCTTAGTCTCAGAGCAACCATTAAATCCTCTTCTGTAGGAATGATCAAGCCTCCATCCCTGCCAGAAAAGTCACTATTTAGGATGGCCAATCTTTCATTCGTTCTAATTTCTGGGATGATTTATTTTCCATTTCTTCCACAACTCCTGGATCTGTCTTCTGGGACAAATCCCATCTTGTATTTTTCTCCATTGCAACATCTAAGATAGACCTGGAAGCCAATTCCTTTCTGGGAAGCAGAGAAGTTTTTCCAGTCCATTTGCTGTTGCATTGAGTTCAGTGTCCCTCAGATTACCCTGGGAATTGAAGCTTACAAACCCTTGCTGGCAATTTTCAGGGTTTCTTAGGCAATGCACTATCTTCAGAAACATAGTGAATGTCTTTCTCATTTACTTTCAGGCATTTCCTTGATTAATAACCACAGAAAATGAAGTTGCCTAAGAAATGTACTTTTTTCTCTCTATACTACACTATAGCCCTTAAGTAAATGGACATCCCTTGATGGAATTCAAAATGATATCATTTTATTGAAGAGGCATTGTCTTTTATTTGATTACAGCTGTAATGTCCCATTTAAGGTTGAGATTTCTTAATAGGAAACACTAGAGAGATGCTTGAGATCACAATCTTTACTCCAGGAAAGGGAGTCTCATTCCAGCAGCTTATAGCAACTTTTCTTTGCCATACAGAGACAAAAATTTTTGAGCCATGAAAGTTTACAAACCTTGGAAGTCACACTTAAGCGTTTTTACTGCATGCCACAGCTTGAGTGTTCCTCCTCAGCCTGTGTGTCTAACAAAGTGGTTTTCCCTTCTCTGTTGGCAAAATGACTGTTTCTTGCCTGATGCTATCTTCTTTTTCAAGGAACACTAGGAAGAAATCAATAAAATACATAAGAAAGCAACTCTGACTCACTTGTTTTTGTCTCTTCAGACGCAACTCAGTCAGAGTGTAGTCTGTGGCTCACTGGGAGTGTATGAACATTTGTCTGAAGTGTTTGAAGAGATTTCCTGTGTGTCGAAAAGCTCACAAGCACTTGAGATTTAGAGATCACAGTTGACAAGAGCTGACACTCCAATCTCTTCCCAACGGCCAATACCGTATTTTAAAAACTGATACTTGTCACAATATAAACTAGTTACTATAGTCAATTAATTAGTATAATTGATTTAGGTAATTAATTCTGTGTCTGTTATTAACATATCTATTCACCAAAAATGCAACATAGAAGATTAGTTTAATTATTAGCCTGCCTGCCTCCCTTCTTCCTTTTCTTCCTTCTTCCTTTTCCCTCTTTCTTTCTCTCGCTTTGTTTCTTTCTCCTTTTCTCTATTTCTTCCCTCCCTCTTTTTAATGATCTAATTAGAAGTCAAAATTTGGTTGTAGAGGGTTACATGGTGACTCAATTTTTACTTAAAATACCCGAGATCTCACTTCTTTCTCTTCCATTATTCCTAGTATGATTTCCTTTCTTTCATTATGATTTTAAGTATCTGGAACTCTACTAATGATACTGTGTTGCATGCTTGTCATTTGCTGAGACAGTCGATCTTAAATGCTTTCACCACACATACACACCAAGGAGATTATGTGGGGAAATGAATATATTAAATATAATAGCTTCACTACAGTCCTCATCTCACAATGTGTATATATGTCAAAGCATCACATTGTGCATTTTAAGTGTATACAGTTTTATAACGAAAAAAATCCTGCAGCATTGACTTGATAGGCTTGCAACCCCTGTATAGTTGCATAAAAGTTGACTTTTAGAAGAGACTCTGTTTCTTGGTGGAGTGTCTTTTTCCTGGTAATTCTTAGTAGTTTGACCTTTAAATATGTGTTTTCTAGGTGAAGTTCATGGAAAGCATGTGCATGAGCAGAGAAGACATGCCGAGTGGCACTGTGTGTGCATATAGCTCGGGCCCAAGGCACAACGGACAAAGAGCATTTGTAAGCCGGGCAGTTACACTGGCTGAATAGTTATAGAAAATATCAAAGAAAACAAGAAAATGCCATTGTATAAATTAACATTTAAAATTAAATTCAGACTTACATAAAAATTTTTTTGAAGAGTTAAATATTTTTAGAAAAAAATGTTCCAATAGCACCATCACTTTCAAATGTATTAAATCACATATTTTGAAGTAATTGGTCTTCATATCCTACAAAATATACTTAAAAGCTGCAGTACCTATTATTATAGCAGATAAATCCTTCTCAAAATTAAAAATTTTTGAAAATCATTTGGGTTCTCTCATATGTTATGAAAAACTGGCATCACTTTCATCACTTTCATTTATTTAAAGAAGAAATTACTGGGTGCACCTGTGGCTCAAAAGAGTAGGGTGCCAGCCCCATATCCTGGAGGTGGTGGGTTCAAACTTAGCCCCAGTCAAAAAAAAAAAAAAAACTGCAAAAAAAAGTTTAAAAAGAAGAAATTACTAAGTATATATTGAAGAAACAATGAATGAATTTGCAGAAAAGTGGGACTTAAAGGATTGCACAATGAATCCAATATATTATAAGGCATTTGTATTTACTATGTTCCATAAAATTATGGATAAACTATTATTTTCTTTCTTTAGTAATATTATTTCCTGCCATTAAATTGTTGTACTGCTATTATGCTACTTCCTATTTTAAAGTTATAAAATATTTTCAAGGAAATGTATTGATCTCATAATTTCCCCCTGTGTTTTGAATAGAGACTCTCATTTTTATTTGTCCTGGGGATTGGAAATTATGTAGCTGATTCTGGATATCTGATGTAACTGTAGGCATTATGCTTATTTTCCAGTTAGGAGGGAGAGGAAAAATGAAAAAGCCAAAAGTGAAGCAAAATGTGAACTGTATTCCTGTCTCAAAAATCATTTTTACTAGTAAATCTCACATAGTAGTTCATACATCTTAGTGGCCAAAATTATATGATATACTCTCATAGTTTCAAGTTAATTTGTGAAGCAGAACATTTTTAATTGGGCATATTGCCACCCTGAATAAAACATATTTTTAGATTTTCCTTTGTAGGGAAAAGGGGAAATGGATAGTGAGGTAAGCATAGGGTCTTTTTCATTTTGTCAATTCTTAGGCCATACTAGTGGTTTTATACTTGTGACACTCAGTATCCTCTTTTTGGAATATTATTTTGTAATGTCTCCTTTAGTATTCTGAGTTAAAATTTGGAGAGAATTCTATATGTTTGTCCCTGTAACATAAAAATAAATTGGTATGACAGACAAAATAAGCCCTAAACATAATCCTAAAAATAAATAACTGTGATCAAATAATGTGCATTTAGATATTTTAAGAGTATAAGCCACAATTAATTGGCCGATGGTTGTCTCCATGCATGGCATTGTACCCAAAGAATAATCTACACATGCCAGTTAGAGTTGATTATACCCCATAGATAATTTAACATAGGAAGTATTACTATTACTGATGTGATTTTCTGAAATTATAAAAACCTCTCAGTAAATATTCCAGCAAAATACTCTGTGATTTTTCTTGGTTTATGCTGAATTCATTTCCTTCTTTCTTCCTTTCTTCCTTCTTTCCTTCCTTCCTTCCTTCCTTCCTTCCTTCCTTCCTTCCTTCCTTCCTTCCTTCCTTCCTTCCTTTTTGAGACAAAGTCTTACTTTATCACCTTTTGGTAGAGTGCCATGGTGTCATAGCTCACAACAACCTTAAACTCTTTGACCTCAAGCCATCCTCTTGTCTCAGCTTCCCAGGTATCTGGGCCTATGGGCACCCACCACAATGCCTGGCTATTTTTAGAGATGGGGTCTCGCTCAGGTTGGTTTGGAACTGGTAAACTCAGGCAATCCACCTACCTCGGCCATCCAGAGTGCTGGGATAATAGGTGTGAGCCACCGTTCCCAGCTTGAATTCATATACTTGAGGAAAACTGTACACATTAAAGCCATGTTAATTAAAAGTTGGATTCAAGACTTATAAATAAAAAAGTATTTTTTTGTGACAAAGATATTCTAGAACATTGAAATGTCTGAAGTTCTTGGACATGTTCTCACTTGAGCAGGAATACAAGACAATGTAAGATGTTTAACATGCATGGCACCTGCACTCTAAATAAAAGTAATCCAAGAAATACCCCAAAGGGAGGTTAAGTCTTTTCCAGAATAATCAATGACATGACTTTTTCCATTGGAAAAGGTAGTTTTAGTCAAATCAATCTTTTTTCTCATACCTTACTTCCAAAGGCTTGTCCATGCCTACTTCTTTTATGTAAATTTTTTGCAGTCTTACCAGAATGTGCTTTTCTTTACATTTATTATGGCATTTCACTACTTTATATTATCATTCATGCCGCATCCTTTGCATAGGAAGCCTTAATCCTATTCCATATGTATCTACTCATTTGTGAAATTGAAATCAAAGACTATTTTTCTCAATCTTAGTCTCTTTATTTCTGTGAAATTTCTTATGTTAATAACCATCACATCCTGTATCAAACTTTCCCATTATATGACATTGGAAAAATTACCTGTCCCTAATGAACTCAATTCCTTAACTTATACATTGAGAAATATACTAGTACATGCATTCTATTGTTATCATAATTATTAGTATTCATTGAAGCAATATATGATATGTGCTTAGCACTGTGCTTGCCTCATAGTAAGCTCTCAGTAATGTTCCTTAAAATTTATTGTGAGATGCAATGTGTGTTATGGCACTGTATCACATACTTTCTTAACAGTATTTCTATATTAATTATAAGTCACTTAGAAAGCTTAAAATTTGCAAACCACATTCTAGTCATTGTGGAGTGGCTAATGGAAACTCACTATTTATTGTGGAAATAAATAAATGCATTAATTCTTCACAACATGGTGTGAAGAAAGGTTTGAATGTATTACCTATAAAGTTAGGAGATGCTACCTTCTATTTAATTAGTTTTCCTGCAATATTATTTGGATGTCTTGAATTAAAATTAAAACCTAAATGAATATTGTCCACCACTATACTGCTATTAAAATTAAGTTAATGTCAGAGTAGATAGTCTCTAAACAGAAAACTCGATAGGAGTGTAAAATACTGGTTTTTTGTCCTGAAATACTTTTCCCTAAAAAGCAAACATTTCCATAGAATGTCAGAAGTATTTCTATAAAAGAAAAAATTAAAACAGTTAGAGAAATATCATACAAATTAAATTAAGTTCAATGCAGTAATGTAGCTTTATTGTAAACATTCTCAGAATCTTAAAATTGTACTAGACATTAAGAGCCCTCAAAAGGAAGATATTAAAAATCAGGCATTCTAATAATTTCTATATTATATTACTAAAAAATACATTTTTCCTTTTTATTCATATCTAAATAGCAGTTTTAGGAAGGAACAATGAACACTACTCCAACTGCTGGCATGTTTAAATGGAAAGAACACAAGGACAGCAGAAAAATAAATAGTCTATAGTTAAAAATAAGTTAAAAATGTTTCTACCTCAGTGTTAGCTGACATCACAAGACAACAGGCACAAACAACTCCCATGGTTCAAAGGGACGTGTGAGATCATCATACCTGAATATGCCAAAGCTCATCTGAGAAATGGTTTGCAAACTTCACATGACCTCAGGCTGATAAAAGAGCTTGAGAAGGCTGAGTGAACTAGAAATTAGAAGACAAATTTTAGAAAACACACTTTGTTTTGCATCTCTTCAAACCTTAAAGAAAGGGATTTGGTGGGACCACTAGGAGAATTTTATCCACTATCAGGAGAACCTCTGTTAGTTGACCACCCCAGGAATTGTAACCAACTGCTCAACATACAGAGGTGGTCAACATAAGGAACTAGGCTAATTATACCTATCCAACATGTACTTTACTTTCTTATACAGTTTTTATTAGAGAATGCCATGTGAAGACACAAATAATCAAAATAAAGTAAAGTAGATTTATTCATAGATTTATTCTATGTATCAATAGATTTATTGTTTTCTCATGTTTTAACCATTGTTTCTGAAACAAGTGTCAACTTTGGTCTGTTTCTTATTTTTATTACATATGTAACTGGAGAAAGTAGTCTCAGTGCTGGCTACCCTACTCAGCATACAGGGCATTTTCCCATAGCAAATGATTTCAACTGCATTACTAGATGCTGACATCCTCTTTTGGAATCTCTGAAATTTCTGTGTCATCCTCAGTTGCTACTTCTGCTTCATCAGCTGTTTCATGCACTTAAATGCTGGTCTGTAATTGGTCAATATGGCTTAGATAATTGCTTCTAGGTCAGGATCATGACAGGTTGACATCTCATCATCCATTGCAACCAATCCTTCAAAATCTACTCCTTCTAATTCTTCCTTGGAAGACGGATTGTCTTTGGGGCAAAATGTCCTGTTTTCTGATTATGGCCCACCCAACTTTCTTGAAACAGTCTGTATCATTTCAGCTTAACTTGTCCCAAGAAGAACTGAGCCTGAGGACTGTATCCAGAGTGTTAACTATGCAGCAGAGGAAGGTGCTTCCACAGACAGACCACGGGTTTGTGTTTTAGTAATGACCCACGGCAGGAGCTGGGCTAGGTAGTGAAATTTTGATGTTTTGATGATACCTTTGGCAAGAGGTTGAATTTTTGCAGTCATGTTTGGAGGCAGAAATTTCAGTATTGTGTTTGTGAGATGATTCACTTGCAGGTAGCCAGAATAGTTGTCTACTATCAGTGGAATGGATCTTTTCTTCTACTTAATTTCTCGGTTGATACCCTTACCCACTTCTCAAAACACCAGACATTGATGCACATTTGTTTGATCCCCAAGTGGTGGGGATGTCTTTGGACCTCAGGTACCTAAATGAGTATAAATTTACCAATTTACCAGTCACCAAAGACTTTAGCTTCTTTCCAGTTAAGGTAATGTAAAGCAGAACTGTGAATCGTTCTTTGGGACATTTTCTGTTCTTACATTTATCACCTTCATGATGGTCTTCCTGTCAGGCTTTGCCCTGAAAAATAGTCCACATTGGTGTGAGTTAAAGAAGTCATTATCTTTGAAGCCTCTGGCAAAGTACAGGAACTTTTTGGTGAAATATTGCAATCTACTGGAACTTCTTTGGATTTACCATACAAGACTTTCTGAGATAAAAACAAACAAAAAATTAAATTAAAAAAGACTTTCTGAGAGATCTTGGGTTGCAATTTAAATTTCTTAAACCAACCACATGATGCTTAGAAATCTGCCACCCAAATTCCTGTACAAAATTTTTAGCAATTTCTTGTATCATCAGCCTGGAGATTCATGCTTTAACTGCCCTCCTTTGTTTGAACCAGCTTAATGTGACTTTATTGACTTCATCAGGGAAATTGTCCCTTCTTTTCTGCTATGGGTCTCCTCTTTTCTCACCATATCTCTCCTAGTACTCATGCTCACATTTGTGGATGTTGCTAATTTTAGTCTTCCTAACACCAAAATGTTCTGCCATCATTCTTTGGCTGTTGCTTTCCAAAAAATGGAAGATCAAACTTTGTTTTCAATGTCAGCTCTTTGAGCTCTTTCCTTTGGATCATCATGTTTTAATTAACTGTAAATGTTTTCAGTAACTATAGGATGTTTCTTCCATTCAGACCAGTCCTTCACATTAAAAAAAATCTTCAGCAACATGTGATAAACAATAGCATGTTAAGCCTAATCTGACATGTGATAATAAAAAAAATGAAAAAAGAACTTATACTACAGGAAAAAACAATAATATAACTAAGCAGAAAAGCCCACACCTTACCCCGCTTGGTAGAGTGTAGAGTGGACTCAACTGGTAAGGTTATAGAGGGTAAATTAATATTATGTGTCATATTACAAATGGTCAAGATATAACTTACAGAGGTGGTCAATATACACCAACTGGTAAAGTTATAGAGGGTAAATTAATATTATATGTGGTACTACAAATGGTCAAGTTATGACTTACAGAGGAGGTCAGTCTTCCATGGAGCACATGTGGTGTACTATGTACATACAAAAATTAGGTCAACTTAAGGAGATGGTCAATGTAGGGAGGTGGTGAACTATGGAGGTTCTACTATATATGCATCTTGGAATTTGGGAGACACTGTGAATGGATGATGTCTGAGTCATTTCAACAATACCAAAGCATAACAGCCTGTAACCAACTAGATGCTTTGATAGTACAGTAAACAAATATCCCTGCCTGGTGAAGCCTATAATCCATCATTTATCAGGGGAAAATATGAGTAAGCATGTGAATATACTGAATCTGGTCTGCAGTGAGAGAGAGACAGGGCAAAAGGGGGAGAGAAGAAGAGAGAAGGACCTATTTGAAGTTTTACTTACCACTGCCAGATGAGAGAATAAGCACAAGAGAAAGTTTCTGGGCGAGCTATATGATATGTATATATATATATATATATAGCAGGAGGATTTTTAGGTGTGTTTAGGTGGGATACGCATTCACTACATTAAGATAACAGCCGTTTTAAACTAGAAGATTATCAGCAATGGCGGGAGGTTCTCTCAAGAGCACACACATCACACGAAGTACTATTAAAGAGATGTTTTATGCTTTAACCCATAACCAGAAAGAAGTAATGAACCACTACATTTTAAACACTCGAAAAAGAGGAAAAATTCCAGATAGGAAAATGGAAAAGAAAGTAACCGTGAACTTCTGTCCCTTTTCCCAGTTCAGCATTCTGCCTGAAGTGATTCAGCCCAGCTCAGGAACAGGAAGAAAGCAAAATCTAAATGGTTGGACATTTACTTATTAGGACATCATGTTTGGGGTGTCTCAAGTAAATTAAATGAATTTTTAAAAAATATACATTACTTAAGAATGATGAGAAAAGTTGATGAGGGTAGATCCAGATTTCAACCAAGACAGAAGAAAAAATACACCACCCAGAATGGTTTACATTGGAGAAAGGAAAGAAAAGAATGAAGCTAATTTCTATTTATATCCAATGATTCCCAGCAGTTCAATACACAAATTATATAATCCTTAAATTGAATAATATTTTATAGTCCCAATAGCCCACTGTCACCTTTTGCTAATGAAAAAACTAAGATTCAAGAGGCTTGAGCACTTCCCCAACATCATATGGCTTTCAGCTTTTGGTGGTGCGTTTAGTTTAGAAAACAAGTCTCACAGTACATAATTCATTGTGGCAATAAAAAAGATTTGCCTTACAAAAGCTTTATCATATGGCAACATTCCAACATTTGTCTTCTATTTACTCACATATCACCAGTTCCCAGCTGTTCAATTCCTGTCAACCGAAGTTTCACTGATATTTTCTCTTGCCCTTTTGTCTGCCCCATGGCATATCTTCCTGTGAAAAATATAATAGATATTCAAAAAGAATCTGTTTAACAGATGTGCATACTCTGTTGATAGCCGTTTACTCCCTTATTCTTTAACTACTTCTAATTTAAAAATGGAAACATTTAAAAGCAAAGCCTTACCACAATGTAAGCTCCTACTTAAGGGGTACAATGTAGGGGTTCATGGCACACCTCTGGGGTGAAGGACTCAATTACAACTCAGACTTTTCCTAACACAAACAATGTAAACTAATTGGATGTACTCTCATATTAATCTGAAACAATGATAAAAATTTAAAATAAAAAACAAAGCATTAGTACAAGGAATGGTTTTGTCGTTTAAGGAACCACCATCAGCTTCAAAAAAACCTACCAAAATCATCCATATTCATTGACAATTTTATGTTTCTTTTAAGCATGAGATCAGTTGTGATTCTAAATAAAGATAAGTAGATGGTATTGGAACTTTATAGATAATGAACCATCTAAATTTGGATCATAAACTAATACTAATGTCTCTCCTTAGTCCATGCGGAATATCATTTATACATCATTGTGTGACTTGAGTTGCCCTTGCACAATGATTTAGTAGATATTTATCTCATTTAGTCAAATATTTTGCAATACTGTCCTCAGAAATTTTCTTCTTCTATTTCAAAGCACCTTTCTTGTTATTGTCACTGTTTTGTGTTTTGTCTTTTTTCCTTCTTTTATTTTAAACTGAGATATTTTTACATCTTCTTGTTAAACCTATAGGGGCTTATGTATACAATGCCATATCACTGAATTTCCTAGTTGTAAGTTTGAAACTCTGTTTTCTGCAGGAACTCACTTACTGACATTGAGCATTGGATAGTCCACAGTAACCCTGAGTTATACAGGGAGAAAATGTTTTGCAGAAAAGGCAGGAAAAATACAAACTATAAAGTAAGAGTTGCATGTAAGGAATGTCACAGAATGGCTGTGGTGAGGCTGCTGCAGCCTCTACTCTTGCAGACTAAACAATGTAGGTCATAACTTCAACACTTCCATCTCTGATGTCAGATGCACCACCTGGCTCCGCAGCACACCACCCTTCTTCACAGCAGGTGACTTGGATGAAGTTCATCTTGTGATAAAGACGAGAGTCCTATAGGCTCTCGTGAGGGTGATCCTTCTGACATCCTTCTGTCATAACTGTCTGTATTACTATTTTGCTTCACTAGGTTAAATGTTTCCTATTTTGAAGGTAAAGATCAGTTTTGACACCAAGAAAAACTATTAGAGTAAGACAAAAATATTAAGTGTGTATGCACATGCAAATTCACATGAACATACACATAAAAACATTTGCTTGATATAGGAATAGGAGAATACCAAGTTGCATAGAATCACTAGACCAAGGTATAGAAGTTGCAGAGTCAGGCTCCAGATGGCATTTTGCTATTTTCAGACATACAGCAGAACAACTGATAACTTCACATGGGCAGAAAGACAAGGGTGACAGTGCACCACATTTGAGGCATTGGCAAGCCTGTAGCACTTTTATTCAGAATTAAACAATAAACTGAAAGAAATTCACAGTTTGGATATCCTAGAGAAATGCAAACTCTGAGATTAAATTCACATAATTCCAGATTGCTGATGTACCAGTTGTCTGCAGGAAACAGAAGGAAACCCTTTTAAATTTGTAGGATAAACGTAGTCTACACTTTAAAATAAAATATCTAGTGCAAGAAAGCTCACACAAACACGTCTCCCACTCACATCCCCCCACACACATCACAATAATATATGAGAAGGTAAAAGACAGGAATGACAAGGAAGAAAATTATAGATCTGGGAGGAAATAAAAGATAGGTTTGGAAATTTTACTGGAGAAAAAAATTAAGGTTTGGTGGAAAAATTATTGGTAGGTATTTATTTTTGTTTTATGTTCATTGCAAGATTATTTGAAAGTACAGAAAACTAGGTTATAATGTTTGCATTTGTTAAGTAGTGTCCCTTTTGTAGTTGTGTTCCACACCCAAGAGGTGTGCCACATACACTGACATTGTGCCCATTAAGTGGGAGCACACCTACCCCCCTGCTCTGCTCCTCCCCATGACTTGGACTGAGTTTTCTCTTATGTGAGACCCACATCAGAGACACCTTCAGGATGGGAATAGATACTTGCATGTTACAAATCTGACAAAATGTTGATAATTAGAATCTACAGATAACTCAAATTAATCAACAACAACAACAACAAAAAGAGCCAACAATCCCAGCTATCACTGAGCAAGAGACATGAAAAGAACCTTCCCTGAGGAAGACAGATGAATGATGAACTGACATATTGATAAGTAATTTTAATAAGAAATGAATAATCTATTCCTTTCCTTGTTTTCTGAACAGAAATAGGTAAGCTGAGATTCTATGCAATATTAAGAAAAATACTCTAAAGAAAGTCACTGCTTCTAAGGTCAGAGAATTTGAAAACAACCCCTGGAAGCTAAGTGTATCAAATCAAGAGCAAGGCCTAATAGGAAGAATGCTCTCTTGACCCATTTACTAAAAGTGGCAAAGTGTATATGGCTCACCGTTAACATGTGGACAAGCCATCATTTTTCCATTCTGTAATGAAAACCATATGACAGCGCCTGAAGATGGATTGTCATGGTGCCTGGGGAATCTATCCATAGTACCAAATAGACTATTTCCTTAGGATATGGGCCTTGGAGCAGTTACACCTATGAGCACAAGAAGCCTATTTCTTTCTACAGTGAGATTTGGCATGACTTATGCCACTTCCAAAGACTTCTAGTATTTGCTTCAAACACTTTTCAAGATATCACAATCAAGATGATGCTTACCACACTTGAAACGTGAATATTTTTCTCAAATAAGAAAAAATCTAATAGCCTTTCACACTTTCATCACAGGACAGTGCTTGATATATTCCTTAAGAGACACTGTGTTAGCCTTTCATTTTGATTATGGAGCTGGTCGCCTAACGTTTGAGGTGTATGCATAGAAATTTTGAAAATTCAATCCTAAGTTTCACAGTTATGTATGAAAGTGCACACACACACACAAACTCCTTCATCATACATGAATTTCACTTCAAGCTGATGTTGTCTTTAGACTACCTTTCTATTTTAGTTCATACAAATGACAGTAAATTATTTAGAAAGTGGAGAAAATATGCTTGTAAATAATCTATTCTGTGTTTTTATTTTTAAAAACTAGCATGGATGAAATAAATGATTGTAAAAAACTGATACAGGAATGAAATTACAGAAAAATCAGTTTATTTCAATTTTAAGTAAACTTAGAAATAGTGCTCCAATAGTTCTTGTGTAAAGAGGACATTTTTTTTTTAAGATTTAAGATTTTTATTCAAAATGATCATAATAGTTTTTTCTTCTATACTTTCTTTTTCTTTTTGTTGTTGGGGATTCATTGAGGGTACAAGAAACCATGTTACACTGGTTGCATTTGTTGGGTAAAGTCCCTCTTACAATCGTGTTTTGCGCCCAAAAGGTGTGGCACACACCGAGGCCCCAAGACCCCACCCCCCTCGCTCCTTCCCTCTCTCTGCTCTTCCTTTCCCCATGCAGATTTTAGGCTTGCTATATAATATTTTGGGTTATGTATCTTTGTTTCTTTTTAAAATTAAGAAAATAATTGTTGTAGAAATAAAATGTCCATATATATATATATACACACACACATATATATGTGTGTGTGTGTGTATACACACACAAACAAAGAATCAATTATTGCCAGAAGTCAAAATGAAAAGCCTCTAGTAGGGAAGAGACGTGAAGTAGATGATCCATTAATCAACTCACTGTGTTTATGAGAAGGAACATTGCAAAAACATTCTTTGAAGTTGTGTTTACTTTGCTGCAACTTATGGCCAAATACTCAGTGTGTTACTAAGAATAGGTTGCAATATGTACTCTTGTTATTCTACTATTTCCTAGTTTAATGATAATTTATATCCACCAGTATGTACCCATTTTAATACAATTCTATGACCTTGCCTGTCAAGTAATCTTTCTGATGAAAATTAAGTCACATAAAGGAAGGAAAATCCTAGGGTTTGATTCCATAGGCAAAGTACTAAGGTTTATGAGAAGTATTCTAAAGCTATAATGTGCAGGCATTGAATATAATTGTTCTTAGGTATACGCTTTCCACCAGTACAAGCATTCTTGTTGGCACTTCTCAGAGAAATTTTTTTTTTCTTTTACAACATAAGAATATTATAAGTGTTAAGTCAAAAGTCACGTAAGAATAGGTGAGTCTTAGGGCTTTACTCAGTAAGGCAATTTTTTCAAGTTTTGTAAAATCATCCTAAATATTTAATATG
Source organism: Perodicticus potto (assembly GCA_963574655.1). Classification (NCBI taxonomy): domain Eukaryota; kingdom Metazoa; phylum Chordata; class Mammalia; order Primates; family Lorisidae; genus Perodicticus; species Perodicticus potto. The sequence continues at coordinate 19,181 of CAUYRH010100390.1, forward strand.
TGGGTTTAGAAAATAACCTCTCTTAGGTATTTTACATCAGCATTCCTGTTAACATTTTCCAATCAGCAATTTAACCATCCAAGGGACATTCTAAGCAATGACGTTTAGCTTATTTCTCTATCAAAATCAGTGTTATATGTTTTGCTTATAAGGAGAGAAATCAGTAGGTTTATTATTTCTCTGTTAATTTTCTGTTATAACCTAAACTGCATATCTATGCAGTTATTTGCACTAACTATTGATACTGTTCCACAGTATAAGTGCTTATGATTGAAAAGATGTAGACTAGAGCATTAAATTCAGAGTTAGCGTGTTCTGATTTGAATTTATGTAAATATGCATACCATGATAACAGTCACTTACGTTTCAGTTTGTGTGTAAATAATATCAATATGTAACTTTTGGTTTAAATTTTTGTCTTCAAATATCGGTGGCTTACATTTTAAAAAAGAAAAATCACTAGCATTAAAATCTCACTGAAGGCTATATTCACTGTGCCCTTTTCTGAATCCCATCGTAACCTGTCAACTAAATTTGAGTTTTTAAGGTCAGAAAATAAAATAAAATAATATATAAAAAAAAAGGAAGAAAGAAAAAGAAGATATACCAATGGTCAAAAACCATATAAAAAAAATGTCCCACATCACTAGTCACCAAGGAAATGCAAATTAAAATGACAGTCAGATATTACCTTACCCACATCAGAATGGCCATTTTTAAAAAGTAAAAGAAAGAAAAAATATAGTATTACATTCTACTTGAGAATTGTTCAATTCCAACATGTTATAATTATGTTTGAACTACCTTACTGGATATATATGTAGAGAATATAATAGGGAGAATTTAATTAGAAGAACAAAGGTAAGTTCTTTGTAAAAATTAACAACCAATAAATTTCTATCCATTCTCTATTGATAAAATGTATTCATTGAAATTAAGATTGGTTTCTTTTAATCTTTTGGCAAAAATACATTTGGGGAAATATTGTCCAAATGTAAGCAAATATGAAGTATTTTTCCCTTGAAAAGATGATTTGATTACTATTTATAAGTTAACTTATTGAAGTTTTTCAGTTACTTTTATAAATTAAGTATCATTTATTAATTATTATTCCTCCTTTAAAATATAAGAACTTATTTTCCAGGTTCTCTCATAAGTTTAAGGATGATACTACCATTACGAATTTTCTAGAAAAAAAGTAAATGTGATTAAGCCTATTGATGTCCTACAGGTTTCTGAATACTATATTCACTGGAGACAAAGTATTTTCTATGTTCCTTCCCGATGGACCACAAATAGTGAAACCTCAAAGGAAGTCAAGCAGCAACAAACTTAATACAAAGCAAACAAGCAAGCAGTATTTATAATCTTAGAGACACCAAGGTGGTCCCCAATGATTTGATGCTTCTTCACAACCACATTTTTGTTTGACTTACTTCACCTGAGCGTAGGCAAAATCTGTGAATTATTCTCACCAAGATTACACGGCCCGGGTAATGTGCTGTCACACTCATCACTATGTTACATTACAGTACTGCATTGCCAGCAGTCAGAGAGAAAGGAACGTTGAGAGAGATAAATAAGAAAAAATAGAATGTAGACTTCTTGTGAAATAAAAAGTAATATAAGAGAAATATAAAGAAAAAAACACTTCAGGTGCCCTCCAGGAACTATGAGTCTTCCAGGATGTGAGTGAAGGTGGCCTCCAACTAACAGAGAGGAAAGATCTGGGTCATCAGTCAGACAGTCTCAAGGAAATAAATAATGCTGTCAACCTGATGATCTCAGAATCGTTCCCTACTAGATTCTTCACCAGTTGAGCCTCCAGAGGACAAGGCAGGCCAACACATTGATTAAGTCAGGGGCAAAGCTAAGTAATTCACAAACCCCTGACTGCAAATTCCAGGAGTTAACAAATGTATGGTTTTATAACTAAATGTGTGGTACACGGCTCCTGTGCAAGTATATTACCCAAAGGATTGAAGAAGCAAGCTCAGAAAAGGTTACTTTTATCTCTGAATTGTATCTGAAGCCTTCCAGAATAGAAACTACCAATGATTACAGGTAACTACAGGTCCAAGAAGAATGATTTGTACTTAAACAACTGTTCCCTTTGGAACAATTATTTTCAATGCTTACACATTATAGCTTTGGAATATTTCTTATAATCTTTATTATTTTGCTTACTGAGGTAAGCTCTAGGGTTTCCATACATTGTCTCCTTTGGTGCCAGAAGCTTTTAAGTCTGATATAATTCCATTGGTTTATTCTTGTATTTGATGCCTGTGGTTTTGCAGTGTTATGCAAAAGATCAACATCATGAAGCATTTCCTCTATTTTTTCTTCTCATAAGTCCAGGTCTTATATTTAAGGCTATAATTAAGTTTCATAGGTCCAGGTCTTACATTTAAGTCTATAATTCATTTGTAGTCAATTTTTATAAGCAGTGCAGACAGGGGTCTATTTTATTACCCTCCATGGGATATTCATTTTTCCTAGTGCCTTTTATTGAAAAGACTATAAAAAACTTAAAATGAAGGGATAAAAAAGAAATTCCACATAAATGAGAACCCCAAAAAGACCAGGAATAGTTACAATATTAGATAAAATAGACTGTAACCCCAAAATTGTAGAAGGAAACAAAAAGGCCAGTCTATAATGATAAAGGGGTCTGTACAACAAGGTGGCAATAGGAATTATAAATACAGTAGAAACTCCATAGGCGACCACCTCCCTACACTGACCACCTCTGTAAGTTGACCTAAGCTTCATAGACCCGACATCCGGCACATATACATATCAGTACAGTAGGCCTGGTTCCTCACGTTGATCACCTCCATATGTTGACTACTTTGTCACAGTCCTTTGGGTGATCAATTTACTGGGGTTGAACTGCATATATGTGTCCAACATCACAGTAGCTAGATATACACAGAAAATACTAATAGACTTAAAGGAAGAGATTGATTGCAATGCAGTGTTAGTAGGGGACTCAAATACCTCACTTTTAGCAGTGGACAGATCACCCAGATCAAAAAAAAAAAAAAAAAAAGGCAACAAAGAAACATTAGACATAAACCACACTTTAGATTAAATCGATCTAATAGACATTTACAGAACATTCCATACAACAGCCTCAGAATACACATTCTTCTTAGTAGCACATGGAACATTCTTTAGGATTAGGCTCTTTTTTAAAAAAATATGTCTCTAGCATTTTTTGTTGTTTCTATTCATTTCTTATAAAATCTTAATGGATAACCAAACTTCCTACAGGTACTAAATTGTGGAATATATGGAAAGATGAAAAAAATATTATCTGTGTCTGCAAGTAGCTTAGAGATTAGGGAGGTGATGACTGCATCAATTTTAGTATAGAGTAACTTAGAAAAATATAGCCAAAACATAGAAAGTAAACTGTAATACCTAAGAGAGACATCCTTTTGATCTTGGGCCTAAAGTGCAGACAACAAAGATAAGATAAGAGATCATGAGACAGAAGTGATACATATTTTAACTTCCAGCTTTCTTTTTTCTTCTACAGAGATGTGACTATTTCAATCTCTCTCATTCTTCTTCTCTGACTTAATTTATCAACTCCGTTGATGTGACCAAAATTTGAATTGTAATGGGTCACAAATCTAAAATGCACCTTTTATTATTGTTGGATATTATTTACTTCTGTGCTGAAGCAATTAGTCAAGGATAAAAAGAATATGAAAAAGATGACTGTTTGCTTGAATTTTAGTTTTTAATATACAGGCTTGCTAAGAACCCATTTCACCAAGGCACTTTGAAAAATATTTTTGTTTCTCCTCAATCAATAAATGCTCCTATTGTAGGCAAGCTAGATTGGCATTTTTTATCTTTTCTTACTCTTTCACCAGCAACGTGTAGCATAATGCATGAGGTCGGATAATTAAGTTCAGGAACTCAAGTGCTACATACCTCATTGCTGAATGTCATTATGGTCACCTTCAATGCACTCCACTAGGGGAGCTCTGCAGTGACACGAGGGCCTAGTCCACCCCCTCTTCAAAGCGGTTTTGGAACTCCTTTTTTGGAATGGATGTCAGAGCCTTCCTCCTACAAAGGTCTGACAATTAAGTTTATGAATTCATCTGAGAGAAAGTGCTTTGAAGGGTGGACTAAATTATTACCACAAAAACTGAATTTGAATTTTTATTTTTTATTTTTTTTACATATACATGTGTTTATTAGGTTTTCACTTTTTGCCTTCACAGAATTGAAAAGCCTTAAAATTTAATAACAATAACAATGTTTAAGATAAGGACTAGAAACAAAAACCACGTAAAGAATAAACGAAGATAAATACATTCAGAAAAGAAAACAGATCATTACAGCATCAAAATATTAAGCAATATTAATAATAATC
>CAUYRH010100392.1:0-23342 GCA_963574655.1 Perodicticus potto
GGGAGGCTGAGGCAAGAGAATCGCCTAAGCCCAGGAGCTGGAGGTTGCTGTGAGCTGTGTGACACCACGGCACTCTACCAAGGGCAATAAAGTGAGACTGTCTCTACAAAAAATAAATAAATAAATAAATAAATAAATAAAAGAAATCACATCTGCATGGCTTTTCCCTTTAGCTTCTGCCAAGCAGGAGGCAACTCAGATTTTCTTTTTCTCTTTTTTTTTTTTATCCAAAAGGTATGGGGCCCAATTAGGAAGCCCAGTGAATATGGGAACAGTTTCAACAGCACAAATACTGCACAAGGAGCAGAAGGTGATGGCTGATGGAGGCGGTGCTGGGATTCTGGACCAACGTTCACTTACCTTGCAAAAGGACACTAAGGTCCCTAGTTCCTCTGTGTGCTCACGGGAAGGGACCTACTTGACTTTTCCCCGTCGTTCACATCAGTGTTCCACTGTTCAAAATTCCTAAATGAATTTCGAAAGGTGGTGAGGAAACATTTCATAGAACTGTACAGTAATTATCTGAACTTGTCGTAGGGCCTTTGTGCACTATCTCTGCCTAGGAAGCTCTTTCTCCAGATCTCCTGACTAATCCTATTTGTTCATTCATTCAAAAACAATTTCCCAAAGGGATATTCTTTATTATGAAGTAATCTAGTAAGTGGGGATTTGATGAATGAATCCCACATACTAGATTACTTCATAATAAAGAATATCCCTTTGGGAAATTGTTTTTGAATGAATGAACAAATAGGATTGATCAGGAGGTCTGGAGAAAGAGCTTCCTAGGCAGAAAGCTGGTCCTTTCCCTTAAGGGATTTATAATCTAATGAAGAAGATAGACAAAGAAAATTCAACGAAAATAGTAGAGTTGCTATGTAAAAAGTTTTTCATCCACCTTGTTCAGATTTTAAGTACTCATAAGACTCTCCCTTAAACTTTCAGTGGCATCCATTTATTGACTGTTGTTATATGTAACAAAAAACTGAAGGGAAACAATAGAGGATTGACTGCAAAAAGGATCAGGGTTTTGGACCTCTTGTAGCTTCTTCTCTTAGAATCCAGTCGAAATCCACCTTGTTAGCTCCACACTGTTTTATTCATCTATACACTAGACATCCCCATGTAGAGTTCCAGAGGCTCAGTGACCTTACAGGCCCCATGCGAAATCCATTCTTTCCTCTTAAGAGTCTTTCTGTTCTGGTTCATGGCCCCATCACTTGCCTAGTTACCGAAATCAGAAACCTAGAAAGGGGCTTAGGTTTCTCCTTCTCCTTAACAAACATTCTCATACATAATTGTTTAGAGCATCTGTCAGTTCTGTCATCTACATATTTCCTTTTTTGTTCTTTCCTCCCCCTCTCACTATAACTGCCTTGATTCCTGTCGTCTTTTTTTTTTTTTTGTTGAACAGAGTCTAACTATGTCGTCCTCGGTAGAGTGCGGTGCCATCACAGCTCACAGCAATCTCAAACTCTTGGGTTTAAGCGATTCTCTTGCCTTAGCCTCCCAAGTAGTTGGGACTACAGGAGTTCACCACAACACCGGCTATTTTTTTTGTTGTAGTTGTTGTTGTTTAGCTGGCCCGGGCTGGGTTCAAACCCGGCAGCCTTGGTGTTTGTGGCCAGCGCCCTACCCACCGAGCTACTGGTGCCGAGCCCTGCCCTCTTTCTTTCTAACCTAGACAACCACAACAACCTTGTCAGCTGGTCTCCCTGGCTTCAATTCTGCCTCTCACCATTCTCTTCCCTGGTACTAAAGTAATGGCTCCAAATGCAAAAGTTATCATGACCTTGCACTGTCCAAAGTCCTTTAGTGATTCTCCAACCTCTTACGGTAAAGTCCAAATGGAGTCCTTCATGCCGCGCCCACTAATTCTTCACCCTTCATGCCGTGCTCACTAACTCTTCATCCTTCATGCCGTGCACACTAATTCTTCACCCTTCATGCCGTATATACTAACTCTTCACCCTTCATGCCATGCACACTGACTCTTCACCCTTCATGCCGTGCACACTAATTCTTCAGGGCATGTCCAGTCATTTTTGTCACTGCCCCATCCTTGCACCCTCCCTGTCAGCCAGATATAATATTTAGAGTTTCCTGACTGCACCAAGATGTTTTATCCCTCTCTGTCTTTGCCAGTGCTTGTTCCTTCGCCTGGGATATTCTGTCCCTTTCTGTACTGCCCGTCTATGCTTAGTCATCTTCAGAGACCCTGTCCACATGCCTCCTCCTCTGTGAGACCATGTCTGAACTATGGCCGATGAGTCCTGCTTCATCCCACTGATGACACCTGTGTGCCTCTTCCTGCCCTTTCTCACCACGTGGCCACTTTTTTATGTCTGTTCCTCTTTCCCCACTGTCAGTGCCTTGAAACTATATCCTTTCTAGCACTCTTAAACCCTTCAAGTTCTCACTAGACCTCCTCACCACCACTTTGCCCCAGCGATCATCACTCTTGACAGAACAGCAGCCGTCCCCACCCCCCATATCCACATATCCACAGTTTTGCTTCACACGATTTCAGTACCTGTGGTCAAGTGTGGCCCCAAAATGTTAAATGTATAATTTTAGAAATAAACAATCCATACGTTTTCAGTTGTGTACCATTTATGGTAGCATGACAAAATCCCGTATGTTCCTGCTCACTCCTACCTAGGACATGAGTCATCCCTTTGTCCGGAACATCCACACCACGGATGCCACCCGCATGTTAGTCACTTGGCAGCCATCGGATCAAAGCACCAGAGCACACAGCAGGTTTGGTGCGAGCTGAGGTTTCAGGGACACACGAGGGGTCTTGGAATGCATCCCCGCAGATAACTGGGGTGACTACTATATTACAATAGTTTCCCAACTGGTTTCTCTACTTTTATTATCACCACCCTAAAACCCATTCTTTTTTGTGCAATTGGAGAGGGTTTTTTTTTTAATGCAAACAGATCTTGTTACACAGACACATTCCACTTCTTACCATATATTAGAGACTGTGCATTTACCTTAATATAAAAATTAGAATCTTTACTATGGATCTTATGGCCCGCAAGACATCCCTAGCCTCATCTAGTGTATATGCTCCCTCCCGTGCCTTCTTCCTCCCTTTAATCCTGCCAAACCAACTACTTTCCGTCCCTGGCACTTACCATTAAAAACAGAGGATTTAGATTTTCTATTGGAGGAAAGAAAGTCAGTAAAAATATTTGATCAGGTGGGTACCATGATGCAAGTGTCCCAGAAAGCAGGAGGGGAGCAGATATACACGAGTTGATTGATGAGATGAGTCCTGCGTGACCAGCCTAAAAATTGATGCCATGATCCGGGCGTGACTTGTGCAATGGTGGTGTATACAAGAGACGCAGGAAGACATTTCAATAGAATCAACTTCAGGATTGGCTGCCTGGCTGGTTATGAAGAATGACGGGAAAGAATTAGCTGCAGGAGAATGTTCCTCTGTGGAGAAGGAACAACTAGAAGGAGATCTCTATTCAGGGACCAAGATAATAAGCTCTGTTTAAGGCTTTTTGAGTCCAGTGGAGGCCAAAGGAAATGTGTTGTGATGGCGTGGATTATACAGCCACACAAATGTGGGCGCATCCTCAAGGCAAAGTGGGAAGACCAGAGACTTGAGTAGGTTAGCTTCCTTGTGAAGCATGTGAGAGGACAGAAGGTTGAAACAGCCTGTGAATGTTCTCAGAGTAACGAGTTAAGAGTAATCACAGAAGCTATAAAGGAAACAAGGGGGCTGTGAAAGAGGAGGCGGCCTTGGGAATGGTGTGTGTCTTCGAAATCGGCACAGAGGCGATTTCAAGAAGGATCAGGTAGTCATCCAAGGTCCTGGGAAACAAAGCCCAAGAGAGGGTTTTGGATTTGATTTATTAAAAATATCTTTATCATCCGTGGCACTTGTTCAAGTATCTTTGGAAGGTAAGTTTAGAAACTAGAGAAGAGATTGTTAAGAAATAGGTCATTGCTAACACCTGGAAACGAAAATGGTTTCATGGTCAGTTTAATTTATACATTTTGAAAGTCAAGAAGGCAAACCACCATTTACTTACATCCTGAACCACCTCTTTGTGTTCAAGAATAGGCTGCTGTATTTTGTAAGCAAAGACTAAAGACCACATAAAATGTTCCTCTTAAAACCACCAAGATTGGGAAAGCTGTGAAAAATCCCAGTATGAGATGTTTTCAGATGCTTTCCCCAGCTTCCGTATTTGCTTATTCAGAAGAATATTTGCAGTAAGTTATTTTTCTAAATGATTTCTGAGTTTTGTCATTGCAACATGCAAAAAGGCAACTGGCTGCTTTCTTCCTGTTTGTGTTTTGGTCTTAAATGACCCAGATCTGAAGCAGCCAGCTCTCCGGCTACATCTTCCTAAGCTTCTTGTAGCACTAGAAATCACCTAAATTCTTATCCATTCATTCTAAACCTTCTTAAAGCCAGTCTTTACTCAGCAATTCCTGTCTTTGGATTTCATTCAAGGGAATATAGCAGTAGTTGTATCAACAGATTCTTAAACATAAATCATCTTTTCACTTGCCATTTAATCCCTTCCATATATCCCAAACACTATGCAGGTTTTGAAAAGATGAATGAGTTTTTAGCCTCAAGGAGTTCATATTTTTTTTTTTTTCTGAGACAGAGCATCAAGCTGTCGCCCTGGGTAGAGTGCTATGGCATCACAGCTCACAGCAACCTTCAGTTCCTGGGCTCAAGCAATTCTCTTGCTTCCGCCTCCCAAGTAGCTGGGACTATAGGCACCTGCAACAATGCCCAGCTATTTTTTGGTTGCAGCCGTGGGTGTTGTATGGCGGGCCCAGGCTGGATTCAAACCCGCCAGCTCGGTTGTATGTGGCTGGCACCTTAGCAGCTTGAGCCACAGGCGCCGAGCCAGAAATTCATATTTTTATTTGGGACAATGTGCATTCCTTTTCCCCCATGGGAGAAGATGTATACTCAAGGAAGAGTTCATAGGAAGATGTGTGAAGCTGAAGAGTCCCAGCCCATCTTATCAAAGGAGAGAGAAGAGAATTCACAGATACTCTATACCAGAAGGAAACATACATGGCATTACTCTTCCCCTAAAAGCACTTTGTTTTATAATCTTTAAGAGGGCTAGGGTTCAAGGTGGGAGCTAAGGGCTCCGTAATGACCATCATTCTTTCACCTGAAAGGGGGATGGCTTACACTTTGTTCTTTTCACTCTGGAGTGAACTTTTATGATCTTTTTATCCTGTTTATTGAGAAGTCAATTACAGTTTGCTCTGAATCAGCTAACAGGAAGATTATCTAAGGGAATGAATTTATTAGAATGTCTTTATCTAATTGATCAGAAGCATTCCTTCTTTTAAATGAAAGAAACCAGCTCAATCTTCATTTACAGAAATGACTTCATTTTCCTTACTTTCTAAGGAGAAATTTCAAACTAAGGAAATCTGCCAAACCAACAAAACATGTGTTTGAAGTTTCCAACAACAAATTCAAAAGTTTGCCAGGAAATTAGTTCTGAATCTGAATTTACTGTACATCTTGCTTTGTTATACAACATTTGGAGTTAGTCATTTTGATATGTCTATCAACATAGACAGTTTTTCTTCTGACTGTATCTCCTCCTCACAAAATGTGAATTGCATCATTCAGTATTTGAATACCAATAATGGCCATGATGATGTTATGGCAAATTTATAAAATCATGCTTTTTTTCATGTTGTATTGGTTTGTTTGTTTCTTTCTTTGTTTAGACTTGGGACCTTGTTCTGTTACCCAAGCTGGAGGTCAGTGGTACGATCACAGCTCACTGCAGCCTCAAACTCCTGGGCTCAAGCAATTCTCCCACTTCAGCTTCCAAAGTAGCTGAGACAGGCTAACACCACCATACCCAGCTAATTTTTCATATTTTATTTTTGTAGAGACAGAATCTTGCTATGTCGTTCAGGCTGGTCCCAAACTCCTTGCCTCAAGCAATCCTCCCATTTTCACCTCCCAAAGTTCTGGGATTACAGGTGTGAGCCACCATGCCCAGCTAGTATTGGTTTTATGAAGGTTAAATTTCATTCCTCCGCGGTACATTCTTAATTTATTAGTATTTGTGAGCTCATGCCTCTAAACAGCTCTTATTTTTATACTCTCAATTAGTAGGCACCACATAGGCCAACAGCTTTACACAGTAGGTAAAGCCAAGGAAAGAAATCATGTCCCACCTGCATGCTAGAAAAATGATGGAAAATTCAAGTTTCATTAGGAATTACTCTAAAATGAAATACTGAGTTAACCTGGGGCTACCTTGATTTCGCTTATATCCTAGAAATTTACCATTAAGTTCTGCGGCTAGTGTTTGTTTTTTCATTCTTTAGTTAAATGACCTGGGAAACTGACGTGACGTCCTAAACCTTAGTTGTCTCGTCCTATCTATGAGCTTACTAAATCCCTGCTTATTCCCAGAGTTGGGAAGAAAATCAAGTGATTCCTTGTATGAGTCAACTCCCAAATACTTCACAAATGTAAGTCCTATCTCTACTAAATTGGTCATGCAGTATCTGTTAGTGAATGACCTTAGGGGTAGAGCTCGCTTGCATCCATTTACTCAGGCCTCTTAGCATATTGTACTTGGATCTTTCTCTAAGCAGAAGGGACAGTCCTCTTGTACATGGGAGGAGGGCACAGGAAAATCCAAAAAACCATTAAAGCACTTCATTCATTCTGGCTAATTAAGATTGGACCACAGTACTAACAACTCAGGGGAAACAAAACCACTTTACATTACAAATGTATAGATTACAAACGTATAAACTGCACTAGGAGATTAAAAATTAATTTTCGAGTTTGAAAACATCTTCAGTCATTACTTGTGAATTTAAAACATCCCAACATGTTCATTGGCAGGAAGATAACTACTGGTGATAACACTGTCCAGAAAGTGGGGAGACCTGTGTGATCTTTCCCTCCCCCTGGCTTCAAGATCCTGTGAAATGAGGATGGCTTGAGTGAACCAAGCCAAGAAGCTTCCAACTTGGTTGTTTCATGATCCCAAGTGACCCAGGATCTAGCAATCCTGCCTGGCATTGCCTAAATGCTTCCAGGAACCAGCAGAGCATGAAGTGGTTTTATGCTTGCTTGAGAAATATAAAGATGGGCACGTTAATTGTGGCCAAAGCACATATCATTTCTGACACAGAAAAGAAGGCAGAGGGTGAGAAATCCAGCCCGAGAAGTGAGTCTGAACTGCCAAACCAAAATGATTTTCCTCTTGAGAAATGCTTACATAATGGCTTGTCACTCCCTCACTTTGTTATACCGATTGTGTCTCCTAGACCGTTTAGAAGGGGAATGTAAAGAGACCTGTCGTGCAGGCTCTGTCCACAAATCCCTACATAGCCCTAGGGAAGTCACGTACCCCTCCAGCTTCAGTTTCTTCAACTGTAAAATGGCTGAGTTGAACAGTGAATACATTTGTTAAGAAATTAGGCAAAAAGGCCAGGCGTGGGGGCTCACACCTGTAATCCCAGCTAGTTGGGAGGCTGAGGCAAGAGAATTGCTTGAGGGCAGCTCCTGTGGCTCAAAGAATAGGCTGCCGGCCTCATATACCGGAGGTGGTGGGTTCAAACCTGGCCCTAGCCAAAAACTGCAAAAAAAAAAAACAAGAATCACCCAAGAGTTAGAGGTTGCAGTGAGCTATGATGCCACAGCACTCTACCGAGGGTGACAAAATGAGACTCTGTCTCAAACAAAAAAAGAAAGAGGGTGGCGCCTGTGGCTCAGTGAGTAGGGCGCCGACCCCATGTACCAATGGTGGCGGGTTCAAACCCGTCCCCGGCCAAACTGCAACAAAAAATAGCCGGGTATTGTGGCGGAAGCCTGTAGTCCCAGCCACTCGGGAGGCTGAGGCAAGAGAATGGCCTAAGCCCAGGAGTTGGAGGTTGCTGTGAGCTCCACAGCACTCTACCAAGGGCGATAAAATGAGACTCTTTCTCTACAAAAAAAAAAAAAAAAAGGAAGAAATTATGTAAAAAGCAGGGTACAGAAAAGATCATTAACAGTGACAGTAAAATATATTACCGATAATGTCATTAGGATGTGATTTAATCATTAATCAGCAAACTTTTTTATTGTTTCAGGAATTATTCTAGGTGCTGTGGAAACAGAAGTATGGAGAAAAAAAATCAGATATCTTAGCCATCTTGGAGCTTAAAATACTGGCAGCAAGTAAGTAAAACGAACAGCGTGTCTGACGAGGATTATGTGGGGAAAGGGCAAGAAAAGGACGTACGTAGACACTTCAGGGGGTGCTGCAGGTGAAGTGAGGTGCAGCAAATACCCGAGGGAGGACGCGCAGTGAGCCAGGGCAATCGGAGAGAAGACCCTTCCAGCAGAAAGGCTGGAGCCCCATGGAGCCGAGGCAGAGCAGTGGGAAAGGAAGGCAGAGGTTTGACAGGGGATCAACCAGGGCCACACAGGACGACACTGGAGAATTCTGAGTGGAGGAATAACTAAAGCAACGTAGGTTTCAAAAAGCACATTCTAACACAGGATGGAGAACAGAGTCTTGGAGACAAAAACTAAATCAGAGAGACCAATACACTCTTTTCCTGGGATGGCCATCAGAGCTGCCATCGTACCAGTGTGCCACAGGGTATCCTGTGTACCCCACGCGTGTTTCAGGGACTTCTCACAACCACCCTATGAAGTAAGACTTGCTAACTATTGTTTTGGTAGTCGAGAGAATGAGATAGAGTGGAGGTAATTTAACTGTCTCCAGTCCCATAGCAGGTGGGGACTTGTATCCAAGCTGTTTGAGTTCGCCTTTCATCTAATCTGAGCCACGCCTCCTTCAAAGCAGCACTGGCGGTCAGGCACACTTTCCCTCTGAAAAGAGTCGTTGAATGGGAACAGATCTATGGAGCACAAATGAAGGGGGGAGGGGAAAGAAGAAGAATGGAGTAGAGGAAATAGTCTACAATTTAAAAACATGATTACTGGGGCAGCACCTGTGGCTCAAAGGAGTAGGGCGCTGGCCCCATATGCCGGAGGTGGCAGGTTCAAACGCAGCCCTGGCCAAAAACTGCAAAAAAAAACCCATAATTACTGACAAGGTATCATGAAATAAAGTTAGCACAGAGTACAATATTACCAGATAATTTGATATGAATTTCATATGCTGCACAGTCCCGTAGCCAACAGGAGACTAAGGGCTTCGTGTGAGGGTAGAGGGAATAAAGAGATGCGTGCATCAGTTATACCTTAGAGCAGTGGTTCTCAACCTTCCTAATGTCGCCAACCCTTAATACAGTCCAAAGGGGTCTCAACCCACAGGTTGAGAACCGCTGCCTTAGAGACAGGCGCCTATAATCTAACTAGAGAGAAGCATCATAACAATTGTAAATAATGGACATTTACCCCAATGAACGTCATAAATTCTATTCTTTAGGCATAAGTATTGTAAGAGCACAAAGACAAATGATTAATTCTGAGTGGATGACGGAGCAAACTTCCAACAGGAGCTGGCCTCTGAGCTGAGCTTTGGAGAACGAGAAGGACTTTCCTTCAACAAAGCAGGACAGGAAGCATAGTTTGGGCATGAGCAAAGAAAGGGTTATAATATAGAAGGTCATAGACTAGTCAGTGGTGAATACCACATGGGTGGAAAAAGGTGTGCAGAAGGAGGCCAGAGAGGTCCCAGAAGTCATGACGGTGGAGGGCCCTGAAAGCCACCACGTTGATGTGTGTGAACTTAATTATTTAGGCAATGGGATTTAGCTTGTGTTTTGAGCTACCATGTCAGCTCTTTGAAAGCAAAATCAAAGCCTATGCCTCAATCATCTCTGAACTTCCAGTGCCTTGTACAGCATCTAGAGCACAGTAGGCACACACAGGATGGGTGGATGGATGAGTGGATTCAATACAAGCCTTAGGGGCATTAAAACAGAATTAAATGACTGACTGGATATTTGAGCAAGAGACAAGAATGACTTAAAGATTTATAGCATGGATTATAGGCAGTACAAAAGGATGGGTGGGTTTGAGGTGAGAGAGATTTTAGTAAATCTATCATCTTCATCTGAAAATGTGAAGGGGAGAAAACCACGTGACACGGAGGAATCATGAAGGTGTCAAGGTGGGTTAGCCCAATCTGGAAGTCCTTGCCTGTGAGTGGGAGTCAGAGATACTCATCACCCTACGACCCAGATCAAGGTGGGTTAGCCCAATCTGGAAGTCTCTGCCTGTGAGTGGGAGTCGGGGACACTCATCACCCTATGACCCAGATCAAGGTGGGTTAGCCCAATCTGGAAGTCTCTGCCTGTGAGTGGGAGTTGGGGATACTCATCACCCTACGACCCAGATGAGAGTGGGTTAGCCCAATCTGGAAGTCTCTGCCTGTGAGTGGGAGTCAGGGATACTATCACTCTCCTGGACCCAGGTAAGTTTCTTCCAGCGTTTGCTCAGGGATGTTGGAGGAATGCAGTGTCCTTGGGCCTAGGGAGGCGGTGCAAAGGAAGGGTTTCCTTCAAAGCTTCCCCTAACTTGTCCCCAAGTTTACCTAAGATAACCATCCATTTTAACCTCTCTACTCACCCTCTTGCTCTTCCAACAGACCACAGAATCATGCCAACCACATGGAGGTGGTGGGATACAGGCGATCAGAAATGTCTTTTTTTTTTTCTTTTACAATGATTATTATTTTTAGAGACAGGGTCTCCCTCTGTTGCCCAAGCTAGAGTGTGGTGGCATCATCATAGCTCATTACAACCTGAAACTCCTGGGCTCAAGCAATCTTCCTACTTCGGCCACCGAAAGAGCTGGGATTACAGCATGAGCCAGAATGCCCAGCCAGAAATGTCATTTTAGATTATACGACTTCTCATAAATCTTATCATATTCTGTCTGGATTTTACTGTCATTCTAAAAGTCTATAAGATCACTGTATTCTTTGAAACAAAAGAACCAAGTACATAAGTTCATGAATGAAAGAGAAGGTAAAGGGGTGGAGGCTTTATTGAAGAGAAAAACTATTAGCAAGAGTGGAACCTGGCTGGGAGTGGTGGCTCATGCCTGTAATCCTAGCACTCTGGGAGGGTGAGGTGCATGGATTGCTTGAGCTCACGGGTTGGAGACCAGCCTGAGCCCAAGCAAGACCCTGTCTCTAAAAATAGCCAGGTGTTGTGGTGGGTGCCTGTAGTCCCAGCTACTGGGGAGGCTGAGGCAAGAGAATTGTTTGAACTCAAGAGTTGGAGGTTGCTGTGAGTTGAATGCCACAGCACTCTACAATAGCGACAAAGTGAGACTGTGTCTCACAAAAAAAAAAAAAAAAAAGAGTGAAATCTGATATGCCTACAGCAATACTTTGTTAAATTTAACTCTAGTAAATACTATTTACCCAGAAAAAAAAATTAACGAAGGAAGGCTTATGTGCTAGAGAGTCCCTAAGATCCCCAAACTAACAAAGAGCTGTTAGTTTGTTTGGCAGAAATGGTTCAAATCTTTCCTGTCTCACTTATTATCTGTGTGATTTTAGGCAAGATACTTTGATGAACTTCAATTTTCTCATCTCTTAAATTGGACTAATAACATCTCCCTCCTGGAGTTTGTGAGGAGTAAGTGGGATGACCTATATAAGTTTTTAGTGCAGTACCTGGCAAAAGCAGAAATTCGGAAATTCAGCCTCCCCCTTTGTTAAGTGGAATTACAGGAAAGCTGGATCAGGTTGGTACATAGAAAGAGAGAAACTAAGAGCGGAACCTGATATGCCTCTTAGTTTATGCTTGCAATTTGTGCGTAAATTCAGATAATAAGAAAATATAAGGGCTTAAGAACACCGACACAGTTGATGTCTCATGACTGGCACACCGATTTCAAGCATCTCTCAAGTTGCTCTCACCAGGCCCTCCTCTAACTTTCCCCTTTGAGCCTTGATGACTTCTCACACTTTTTTAGACCTTTCCAAAGAGGGAAGGAAGAAAGGAATTACAAACAACAAGCACAGACACGCTACGAAATTTTTTGAATAATTGGAATTTGGTGATTCCAATTCCTAAACTTGAGCATGTAATAATTATGCAATCTATGCCAATTATGTGCATTTTACCCTCCACAGCTACATTTTTCTAACAGGGCCTGCATTTAAATATGGAAAACTCTTTCATCTTAACTCATTCTTCACAACTCTCACTACCCAGCTCTTTTCCCCCTCATAATCTTTCTTATCTCTTCGCTCTGTCACCCACCTAATAAGTCATAGTTCTTCGATTTATTCCTACACTCATTGAACGAGCAAGCACTAAGTGCCTACTATATTCCAGGCACTCTTCTGGGCCCTGAGGATGCACTAATGAGTCCCTCCTTTCAGGGAGACAAACAGAGGCGATAAAGAATAAACAAACATGTGGAAGTATAATTACCAGTAATGATAACTGCTGCCAAGAGAAATACAGCAAGGAGTAAGCATGACTGGGATGTGGCTATTTGCATTAATTGCACTTTGATAAACTCCTGGTGCTGAAGGCCACAAGATTACCCCATGTTTTATTGTCTTGTCCAGAACTAGGGTCGAGCTGTGCAAATGTACACCCACCATCAGGTGCCACTGATGTACACCCACTATCAGTGCCACCTGAATTCAGTTAATCCCGTAAAGTGGTACAAGGTGGCAAAACTTTTCAACAAATGAACAAGAAGTAGATTTATAATCAGGAAAAAAGAACCTCAAGCTTCTCTTGAAATATCAGAATCTGTTTCCTCCAGATGTAAGAGAAAGTGTTCATCCTTGTGATACGGGAGTACTGTCAGGGATTGATGATAATGGAGATGGGAATGTCCTGGATACAAAGACAAATGGATAACCCAAACTCTGAACACGGACAAAATTTTGACAGGCATCTGCGTCGAATTTCACACAGGAGCATCATGCACGAAGCACACTCTCACGTCGGGAGAGTGAAGATTGGGAAGAGACAGCACAGAGGACCAAGGAAGAGGTCTAGATAATCCGTCAAATTGAATGGTTGGCAACTGTTAATGTTTAGTTATTTAGTGTAATTGAAACATTTTATCAATTAGCTACTTAGTTAACCTATTATAAATTAACTCCTAACTGTTTAACTGGTAACTGAGGCAGTATAAAGTCAAGAGCATGAGACTCAAAAACAAACCAGGCTTTGGCTCGGCACCTGTAGCTCAGCGGCTAGGGCGCCAGCCACATACTCCCAAGCTGGCGGGTTCGAACCCAGCCTAGGCCTGCCAAATAACAATGACAACTACAACCAAAAAATAGCCATGTGTTGAGGTGGGCACCTGTAGTCCCAGCTATTTGGGAGGCTGAGGCAAGAGAATCGCTTAAGCCCAAGAGTTTGAGGTTGCTGTGAGCTGTGTGATGCCACGGCACTCTACCAAGGGCGACATAGTGAGACTCCGTCTTAAAGAAAAAAAAAAAAAATCACTAAGTTGTCTTTCAAAAAGGAATTATCAATTTATACTCTCATCAGCAGTAAGTGAACATGGTCTTTCTTGCACCCTCAATCATGAGTCATTCTTTCTTTCTATAATTTTTATCAGTTTCATAGGTAAAAATCCTATGTTGTTTGAATTCACAGTCTTTTATTATTAATGAAGCTAAACTTTTATGTTGATTAGCTAGGTATTTTTCTTTTGTAAATTATTAGTTTAAATCCTTTGGATTCTCATAAGCTGTTATGCTCACCTTTTTCTTATTAATTTGTAAAAGTTCTTATATATTAAATAACCTTTCATCTATCAACCATGTTACAAATATCCTTGCCCAATTTTTCATTGGCCTTTTAAATAATATTTTATTTTTTGTCAGATTAATAGACATAATTTAGAAAAAAGTAAAACTTGTCGCTTTCTATGAATTTTAACAGAAGCATACAGTCATGTAGCCATCACCATAATCAAAATATAGAAAAGTTCCATCACTCTCAGAAAGTTTTTTAGACATTACCAATGGACACTTTTTGTCTCTGTGGTTTTGCCTTGTCCTTAATGTCACATAAATGAAATCACGTCCTAAGTATCCTTTTCAATCTGGCTTCATTCACTAGCATCCCATAGTTTATTCACTAGTTGATGGACATTTTTGTTCTTTCTAATTTTTGGTGATTATGAGTAAAAGAATTATCTTCATCAATATTAATATCCAAGTTTTTATGTAGACATATGCTTTCATTTCTTGTGATTAAATTTCTAGGAACATGATAAATATAGATTGGACTTTATAAGAAACTGCCAAACTGTTTTCCAAAGTGGTTGTACCATTTTCCATTCCTTCCAACTGTGTCAGAATTCTAGTTGCTTCACAGGCTTACCAATACTTAATATTGTAAGGTTTCGTTTTTTTCTTTCTTTTTCTTTTCCTTCATTTGCTTTTCCTTTCTTTTCTTTTCTTTTTCCCTCTCCCCCTCTCTCTCTTTGGAGACAGAGTCTCACTTTGTCGCCCTTGGTAGAGTGCTGTGGCATTATAGCTTATAGCAATCTCAAAGTCTTAAGCTCAAGCCATCCTCTTGCCTCAGCCTCCCAAATAGCTGAGACTATAGGGACCCACTACGATGCCTGGCTATTTTTAGAGACGGGGTCTCCCTCTTGCTCAGGCTATTTTTAGAGACGGGGTCTCCCTCTTGCTCAGGGTGGTCTCTAACTCCTGAGCTCCAGCAATTCACCCACCTCAGCGTACAGAGTGCCAGGATTACAGGTGTGTGTGTCCAGCCTTCTTTCTCTTTCTTTCATTTTAGTCAATCTAATAATTGTGTAGTAGTATCTAATTGGGTTTTGATTTTCATTTCTCTAATAATTAATAATGTTGAACATTTTTTCACGAGTTTATTTTTCTTATATCTTATTTGACAAGCTATAAAAGTTTAAATCTTTTGCCCATGTTGAAAATGATGTTGTTTACTTATTATTGAGTTGTACCTTTACATACTGTAGACACAAGTTCTTTATCAGATATGCATTTTGCGAATATTTTTTCCCAGCGTTTGTCTTGTTTTTTCATTCTCCTGATAGTATCTTTTACAAGAGCACATCTCATCTAAGAGTATCTTTTCAAAGAGAAAATTTTTGATTCGGTCTAATTCATTGTTTATGATTTGTGCTTTTTTGTGTACGTCTTCTCTAAGAAATATTTGCCTATACCAAGGTTACCAAGATTTTCTGTTATGTTTTCTTTTAGAAGTGTTATAATTTTAGGTTTGATACTTAGGTCTATAATCCCTTGTTAGTTAATTTTTGCCTATGGTATAAGGAATGGGTCAGGGTATCTGTTTTTTTTTTTTTTTTTTTGCATATGAATGTCTAATTTTCCACAAAGACTACTTTGTTTGCATTTAATTTCCTTAGGATCTTTGTAAAACATCAACTAGCTATAGAAGTGTAGATCTATTTCTGGAGTCTCTATTTCTCCTTTTATCTGTGGGCCTATCCTTGTATAAATACACCATTTTGCCTTCATTACTCTCACTTATTAAAAGCCAAAATCAAATAGTAAGAATATTTCAGCCTGGTTCTTTTTCCAATTTTTTTTTTACTATTCCAGTATTTTTGCTTTTTTTAATAAACTTTAGAATCAGCTTACTGATTTCTATAAAAATATTATGCTAGGATTTTTTAGAATTGGATTGCATCTGTAACTCAATCTGGGGAGAAAATTCATCTTAACAAAATTGTCTTCCAAGCTATGATCAGTATATCTCATCATTTATATGGGTCTTTTAAAAATTTATCTCATTGTATTTTGTAGTTTTTAGGATATACTTTGACAGATTTGTACATAGGCATTTTATGTTTGTTGCTATTATAAACAATACTTTTGAATTTTTCTGCATTTATAGTATTTTTGCATTTATATGTTTGTTGGAATTTCTGTATTTTATGTGTTAAACTCCCTACTGCGACTAATATTTTCATTGAATTTACCACATCTCAAATTTCTGGCCTCAAGTGATCCTCCTGCCTTTACCTCTCAAAGGACCAGGATTATAGGCATGAGCTTTTAATATTGTTTGTAGCTATGTATTTAAGTGTTTTCATTCATGCTTTCTCCTTTTGTGTGAATTTACTACATTTCAAATTACTTGAATTATTTCTATTTGTATTATGTCATTTTATCTTATGAAAAACACAATAACTGTGAAAAAACAAATTGTTTTTCTTCTTTTATAGTCTATTATGCTGATACCAAAAGCTTAACTCTCCAAGGTCACACAAATTACAAGGTTATGTTAACTTGCCAGAGTTAGAGGCATTGCCAAGGCTAGACTCCTAGTTACTCGGAGTGTCTTAACAAATACCTGTCACGCACCCGGCTTTTAAAGAGCACAGAGTCTAATTGAAAAAACTGATAAAGCTTCAAAGGTAGCCCACAGGAAATACAGTGCTGAACATCTAAAGTGTGGACAGGTCAGCACTGATTGGACCCTAAGTGTGCACCACCTAGTGGTAGACACAGTGGCACATCATAAATAAATTTAGTTCTCTGTTTTGTTTATTTTTATTTTTTTGAGACAGAGTCTCACTCTCTCACTGAGGCTACAGTGCCATGGCATCAGCCTATCTCACAGCAACCTCAAACTCGTGGGTTCAAGCAATCCTCCTGCCTCAGCCTCCCAATAGCTGGTACTACAGACACCCTCCACAATGCCTCACTAAGTTTTCTAATTTTAGTAGAGAAGGGGTCTCACTCTTGCTCAGGCTGGTCTTCAACTCCTGAGCTCAAGAGATCCTCACACCTTAGCCTCCTAAGAGTTCTAGGGTTACAAGCGTGAACCACTGGGTCTAGCCCCGTTAATTTAGTTCTTAACGGAAGTAGAACTCATAGGACTGTAATTTAAGATTTTCTTTACGTTATTTTGTGGACTTTATGATTCATGATTTTTTTTATTAATTGAAGATTCAGAGATTACATCTTATTCTGTGACAAATACCAGATAAAGTCAACCAATATTCCTAGTGCAAATTCATACATTTCTTAACTGAGAAAAGAAAAATCAACACTCCAAATAGAAAAGACATTACCCTTATCGATAAACTTTTGGAAAAGTTGGTGGATCAGAACATGACATGTTAATGTTACCCCTTGATTGACAGACTTAGAGTAAAACTTATGAATATATAGGAAGAAATGCAAGTACTAATTATTTTGATATTAAGATCACATTAATCCTTTGAATTAGTTTGCTTGAGCTGCCATAGTAAAAACTGTAGATTGGATGGCTTAAACAACAAAAATTTGTTTTGTCACAATTCTATAGGCTGAAATCTGATCTGGGCCCACTCTGGTGAGGTCTCTGTTCCCAGTTTGCAGATGGCCACATTCCATCTGTGTCCTCACGTGGTAGATGAATAGCCCTGGTGTCTCTTCCGTTTCCTATCAAGGATCAGAGCTCTACCTTTAGGCCAGGATGTTTAAAACACACTGTGGGGCTAGGGCTTCAACACATGAACTTCGATGGGATGTAATTCAATCCTTAACAGCTTTTAAAAGAATGACACATGTTTTCCACTCCAGAAAATATTACCAGTTAACAAAATACAGGAAATAGCAGAGAATTGCGTATATGGTTTCAGCAAACAAGAGGATAACATTTCCTTAAGCTAAACATAAATGCTGGTCAATGGCCTCATTTAACTCTATTACCAGGAAAAAAAGCCTACACCAGATTTGACCTCTCTTAAAACAAGACCTAACTGAGACTCAAGAGCTAAATGCTGATAGCAAGTAAGTCAGAGTTGACAAGATTGAATAGAATATTCTTTGAAGACGTCTGAGAGAAATAGAGTTGGTCTTGTAAAATAACACAAGTCACAATTATTGAGAAAATGGATTTTTGTGCTATTTAGGTCAAAAGAAATTATATTCCAGCTTAAAAGAAAATAAGATGGTTCGGCACCTGTAGCTCAAGTGGCTAAGGCACCAGCCACATACCCCTGAGCTGGCGGGTTTGAATCCAGCCCGGGCCCGCCAAACAACAATGAAGGCTGCAACCAAAAAATAGCTGGGCGTTGTGGCAGGTACCTGTAGTCCCAGCTACTTGGGAGGCAGAGGCAGGAGAATCGCTTTAGCCCAGGAGTCGGAGGTTGCTGTGAGCTATGATGCCACAGCCCTCTACCCAGAGCGACAGCTTGAGGCTCTGTTTCAAAAAAAAAAAAAAAAATAGAAAGAAAGAAAATAAGATCTTGGATTATAAAATTTTATTCAACATACTTATAAATATACTTTTATTTAAGTTTGATACAGAGAAGGGAAGAGGCCAGGTCGGAAAGGAACGAACAAGAATCGGAGAACTAAAGATTAAGATGAGCTTATTCTCAAAAAGGCATTGCAGAAACCTTAATTTGAAAGGAATGATTAAGCAGAGAAAGAAGCAAAAAATCGGGAGCAAAAAGGAAGAGGAAGATGACAGAAGAGAGAGTACTTTTGAGAAGGGATATCTGGTAATTAGGACATAATAAAGCAAAAAGTCAAATAAAGTATTTAAACAGTAAGTGTGAATGTTCAAGAAAGAAACAGGTGTTAAATATAAATAAATATAAGTATCTGACTTCACTAAAACATTCGTATTTGTGGATCTAATTTCCTTCTATAACAGAATTATTAGATCAGTAGATCAAAGGAATGTTTTCATAGATTTAGGACATATCTGAAATCAAAATCTCTATTGATATCCTTATGAATAAAGAAAGGACAATGTAAGTTGGAGGTTGACTCAGTCAGATGGGCATGTGTATAGTTAAGTAACTGTGCCCAAAGCATATTAGTTAATAGATCTGTGTCAATTCATTCATTCATTCTATAAGTATAAACTCTTATTAATTAGCAACTATTAGGCAGACTCTATGTTAAGCCCTATGGATACCAAGAAGACCAATCTATTAGGGAAAAGCAGTGTTATCACCCATATTGTGATAAACTGTTCTGTAGCTGTGAAAGTACTGATCTAGATTAAATGAAAGCCTTTAGTGAGAAGAAAACACACTCATGGGGTTCTTTACAAGCCTCATCTTATTCAGCATTTTGTTACCAACAATGCAAAGAACTTATTATTTTGCAAATGTCATAAAACTTGTAGAAGTAGCTATACATTGGTAGATAAAATTCAGAAGTCAAAAAATCTCAATAGACTGGAATAATGGGCTAAAGCCAATACAATGAATTCAATATAAACAGAGGTGATGATCTACATTTAGGTTTAAAAAAATAACCATGTGATTACAGGACCTGGAAGACTCAGCTTGACAGCAGCTAATATGAAAAAGAGCTGACTCTAAGTTAAGTACAAATTCAACGTAGCTTAGCAGTGACATGTAATGGATAAAAACTTGAAGTTGGATGATCAAACCAGCATATGCAGGCCAAGGACTGTTTTGACACCACTGTATTTATTTTGTGCTAGGACATATGGTTCTGTAGTGTGAGGTCCAGTTTTGCAGCACATATCAAGGCAGTAATTGACATACTCTGCCTTAGTCATTTTCACCCAGTGAGCTGCAGTACACCGGTGTGCAGGGAGAGGAACTTGGGTGTGGAACATACTTAAAAATCATTAATTAAATTATTTTTGAAAGCAGTTCAAAGCACAGTAAATATATTCTCTTTTTCTAGTCTTTTTTTTTAATCAACATAATTTAAGTATGAAGGGGAAGTTTAACTATATGTTTAAGTGTGCCGTGAAATAAAAAAGGTTGAAAAACATTGCTCTGGAGGACCCAGCAGGAAGCAACCAGGAGGGGTTTTTATACAAAACTCTTCCACTTTATATTTTTAAAAATTATAAGAAAAGGGGCCTCTTTAGTTAGTCTAAAGAAAAAAGATGACATAAGATATGTCATTATTTTCGATTTTCTTTTCCTTTTCTTTCTTTCTTTCGTTCTTTTTTTTTTTTTTTTTTTTTTGCAGTTTTTGGCCAGGGCTGGGTTTGAACCCACCACCTCCAGCACAGGGGGGGGCCGGTGCCCTACTCCTTTGAGCCACAGGCACCACCCTCCTTTTTTCTTTTTCAACCGTCAACTTGTCATTATTTTTTTAAACAATGAGCACAATTGCTCTATGAAGTTTCAGAGGGTGAAATAAGATTTTCCATTGGGATTTATTCTTTACAAGGAATTGTCTTATGAATTATATCATTTGGTTCTCATCATGACCTTGAGTATTAGGAAATTCAGACACTCCTATTACCACCATTTTATAGGTGGGAAAACTAAGACCCAGAAAGGTTGAGGCTTGCCCAGAGTGGAACAGTTGAGGACCAAATCCCAACTTTCTGAGCCCAGACTCAGAAAATATTGTCTCTACAATAGTATGCCATTCTCTCTCCTGCTGCAGATTTTAGCTATCTCAATGCAAAGACCCAAAACCTTTCTAGTTAATAAGGAATACATAAGAATGAAATAAATTAATGAAACAAATAAATAACCTTCCTTTCCTGGAAAAAAGCAAACACAGGTTGGAAGACTTTGTGTCAGGGCGCTTTATAGGTGATTTCTACGTATGGAAGAGGTTGGCTCAAGTGATCTCCAAATCCTTCAGAATAAATATTGAGTGTGGAAAAAGAGAAGCAGTAAAAAATAAAGAAGGAGAAGCTTGAAAGTTTCAAGCTGGTATTCATGAGTCATTCATGGAGTTCATTTAGCAAAGATTCGTTGACCACCTACTATGTGCTACTAAATCCTGCAATAGTGATTATACCAGACCTGAAAATAGAAATCCCAGTATTGAGTACTGGTTCACTCAGCTACCTTCTGTGAGCTTTTCTGAGTCTAAATTTTCCCATATATCAAAAATTATAAGGATTGGATGAGATCATATTTTTTAAGGGACTAGGCACATAGCAAGCATTTAATAAATATTAGTACCTTTCTTCTCTTTAAATAGGAGAAGTGCCATGAGGTTGCTAGGGAACAGTTTGTAAGAATTAAATACAAGAACAGGAGAGGACATAGATATAAAGAAAGCATTCATGCAAGTAAAGTGGCTTTTGTTCACATCACTTCGCTGGTTTGAGGGTGACCACGAAGCTTTAACTTGGTAAGAAGAGAATCATGTTTTAATTCATGAGCCTAGAGAACAGCGTGTTCTGGAAATTTGAGTCTGAATTCTCAACCTAAGCTTGCTTTCTTTTCATTTATCTTTGTACAATGTTGAGCAAATTGTACTTGTTTCTTATTCTTAAACAAAAGTAGGGAAAAGGAGGTATTTGTCATTAGGATACTCGTGGGTGAAAATGACTATCTATATGCGCCTGAGCTCACACCTATAATCCTAGCACTCTGGGAGGCCGAGGTGGGTAGATTACCTGAGCTCATGAGTTCGAGACCAGCCTGAGCCAGAGCGAGACCCTGTCTCTAAAAATAGCTGGGTGTTGTGGCAGACACCTGTAGTCCCAGCTACTTGGGAGACTGAGATAAGAGAATCGCTCTAGCCCAAGTGTTTGAGGTTACTGTGAGCTGTGACACCACGGCACGCTACCAAGGGAGACAAAGTCAGACTTTGTCTCAAAAATAAATAAATAAATAAATAAATAAAATAAAATAAACATGCTTGACTCAGAAGGAAAAACAACCACTTGCTTAAAAATGAGGAATTTTTCATTTAGTAGATTTAACAGTTGCACATTTTTGTTTCAAAAGTTGAGCTTCTTGGTTATAACTAGCGTGGTCAGGATGTAAAGTTTCAGTTAATTTTGTCAACTTCATGTTCTGGCAAGAAATAAGAAAACATCAGGAGACAATGGCTCAGCTGGTTATAAAAGATTGTCGATTGGTATGTGAGCCCACCAAGCTACGGCAGCCAGGTTTGTAAATAAAATCTTGCTCAGCCTACTGAGCCATTCTTCCGGAAATAAGATAAATATAGGTTGGGCTTTTTTTTTTTTTTTTTTTGCAGTTTTTGGCTGGTCTGAGTTTGAACCCACTACCTCCAGTATATGGGGCCCGCGCCCTACTCCTTGAACCACAGGCGGTTTTTTTTTTCCTGTTTTCCTTTAACATATAAATTAAATATTTGCTTAGCTCTCACCTCAAATCATTAATATAGACTGTGAATTCCTAATGAATACAGAACTGATTTATTTCACATTCATGAACTACTGTGTACCTAGATGTCAAAGAAATGTAAGGTTAATCTAGATTAATTTAAATCTAAAATAATTTAGTTCTTCTCATGTTGAGAATATAAATTTAATATATGAAGCAGTTTATTAACATATAAGATTTATGTGAGGTTCCTATTTTCTGTGTACTTACTCATGCGCATCCCTCCTTGAAAAACATAATCTGTTGGAGACAGAGGGTGTCAAATATAGGTAAATTTGTAATAACAGTATTGTGTAAGATGGGTTTCATGAGAGCTCAGGACTGTGGTACTATCAAAGATTATTACAAAATGAGATTGTGTACAAGATATGTCTGGTATACAGAGAGAGAGAGAGAAAGAAGGTTCTAACTCTCAAAAAAAAAATTATCTCATTGAGTCAAGGAATACCCTATCTACATACCTTAGAAAATTACATAATGCAGGCTCGGTGCCTGTGGCTCAACGGGCTAAGGCGCCAGCCACGTACACCTGAGCTGGCAGGTTCGAATCCAGCCCAGGCCCGTCAAACAACAATGACGGCTGCAACTCAAAAAATGGCCAGGCATTGTGGCAGGCGCCTGTGGTCCCAGCTACTTGGGAGGCAGAGGCAGGAGACTCACTTGAGCCCAGGAATTAGAGGTTGCTGTGAGCTGTGATGCCACAACACTCTGGCCAGAGTGACAGCTTGAGGCTCTGTCTCAAAAAAAAAAAAAAAAGAAAGAAAAAGAAAAGAAAATTACATAATGCAAAACTTAACAAGGAATGAAATACAGAAATAATCCTTCTAGCATGTTAAAAACCAAATAATTCTCAACTTCCAAATATCCAAGAGTTACGGGCAAGCATGCTAAAAAGCAAACTGCCAGCTTTGTGTCAAGATGCTCTGGTTCCATCGGTCTGAGATGAGGCACTGACCTTTTTAGGTTAAAGGACACTGGTGATTCCGAAGCTTATGCAGATCTCATTGGAACAATACCACCAAATGAATAAAAATCACACAAAACGAGATACAGTTGTTTAAAATCACAGACTTCAAAGACTTAAGGGGGCGCCTGTGGCTCAAGTGGCTAAGGCGCCAGCCATGTACACCTGAGCTGGTGGATTCGAATCCAGCCCAGGCCTCCAAACAACAATGACGGCTGCAACCAAAAAATGGCCGGGCGTTGTGGCGGGCGCCTGTAGTCCCAGCTACTTGGGAGGCGGAGGCAGGAGACTCGCTTGAGCCCAGGAATTGGAGGTTGCTGTGAGCTGTGATGCCACAGC
>CAUYRH010100393.1:0-22490 GCA_963574655.1 Perodicticus potto
AGTAGAGGAATTGCAGGACCAAATGGCAGGTCTCTTTTTAGATCCCTAAGTGTTCTCCAAACTTCTTTCCAAAAGGGACGTATTAGTTTGCATTCCCACCAGCAGTGTAGAAGTGTTCCATTTTCTCCACATCCACACCAACATATCTGGTTTTGGGATTTTGTGATATGGGCTAATCTTACTGGAGATAGATCATATCTCAAAGTGGTTTTGATTTGCATTTCTCTGATGATTAAGGATGATGAGCATTTTTTCATATGTCTGTAGGCCATGGGCCTGTCTTCTTCAGAGAAATTTCTCTTCAAGTCCCTTGTCCCCACTGAGATGGGATCACTTGTTCTTTTCTTGCTAATACATTTGAGTTCTCTGTGGATTCTGGTTATTAAACCTTTGTCAGAGACATAACCTGCAAATATCCTCTCCCATTCTGAGGGCTGTCTGCTTGCTTTACTTACTGTGCTCTTGGTTGTGCAGAAGGTTTTGAGTTTGATCAGGTCCCAGTAATGTATTTTTGGTGTTGCTTCAATTGCCCAGGGGGGTCCTCCTCGTAAAATATTTTCCCAGGCCAATATCATCAAGTGTTTTCCCTACACTCTCTTCTAGTAGTTTTATAGGACACCATGGAATACTATGCAGCCTTAAAAAGATGGAGACTTTACCTCTTTCGTGTTTACATGGATGGAA
This sequence comes from Perodicticus potto, assembly GCA_963574655.1. NCBI lineage: Eukaryota > Metazoa > Chordata > Mammalia > Primates > Lorisidae > Perodicticus > Perodicticus potto. The sequence continues at coordinate 685 of CAUYRH010100393.1, forward strand.
CTGGAACATATTCTTCTTAGGAAAGTATCTCAAGAATGGAAGAAAAAGTATCCAATGTACTCAGCCCTACTTTGAAGCTAATTTATACCTTTCATATGAAGGCTATAACCCAACTATAGCACAAGAATATGGGGAAATGGGCAAGAGAGGGGAGGGGAGGGGTGAGTTTCGGGTGGAGGGAGGGTAATTGGTGGGGCCACACCTATGGTACATCTTAGAAGAGTACAGGCAAAACTTACTAAATGCAGAATAGAAATGTCTTCATACAATAACTAAGAAAATCCCATGAAGGCTATGTTAAACAGTTTGAGGAAAACATTTCAGATTGTATATGAAACCAGCACATTGTACCCCTTGATTGCACTAATGTACGCAGCTATGATTTAATAAAAAAAGACAGAAATACTATAAACAATTCTATAATCACACATTTGATTATTACATGACAGTGACCAATTCCTTAAAAAGATACAAATAAAAAAGCTCAAAAATGGAGAAATAAATAATCCAAATTAGTGTATATCTACTAAAATTCTCAAATCAATAAATAACAACCTTCATAAACCAGCGCAGATGGCTTTGTTGGTGGTTTCTACCAAGTATTTTAGGAAGAAATGATACTAATTTTCTATAATTTATTTCAGAAATTAGAATCAGAAGGAATACTTCATTCTTTGAGGTGAGCATTACCTGAACACTCAAACCAGATAAAGGCATACATGGAAAATTAGAGACCAATACAGACACAAAAGCTGTCAACAAAACATTAGCAAACTATATCTAATAATGCATAAAATAATTTTATATTACCAATAGTAGTTTACTTTAGCTGTGCAATGCTGTTTCAGCCTTTTAAAATCATAAATTACTAAATTACATTGAAAATTAATGTAATACACATCAACACACTAAAGAAGAAAACCCATATGATAACATTAATTCATACAGAAAAAGCATTTGACTAAATCCAACATCTATTCGATGTGTAATCTGTCAACAAACTGGAAATTGAGAGGAACTTCCTCAATGTGATTTAAAAAGTCTACCAAAAGCCTATGGGTGAGATCATACTTAATGATAAGAAATGGGGGAAACTTTCCCTTTGATTAGGAAAAGGCTAAGACATTTCCTCTCACCACTCCCACTCACCATCATATGGACAAATTGGAAATAAAGAAAATGTCATTGTTTCCAGGTGACATGATTGTCTATGTAGAAATTTTGAAAGAATTAAAAAAAAAAATTAAAAACCTAGAACTAATAACAAGGTCTCAGAATACAAATTTTAATATACAAAAATCAACTGCTTTCCTTTATAGACCAAATGGACAATTGTAATTTGAAATTAAGAACACAATACCATTTAAAATAGTAAGAAGAGATTGAAATTCTTCAGTTTAAATCTAATGAAATATGCAGTATGTATGTATCAATTTGTAGGAAACTACAGAATACTAATGAAAGAAATCCATGGAGATGTAAATATATAGAGGGATATTCCATGTTTATGTATTGGAAGACTTAATATTGTTAAGATCACAATTCTTCCCAACTCACCTATCTATCCAATGCAATCTCAATCAAAACTTAGCAAGCTATTATTGGATATTAACAAACTGATTATGAAGTTTATATGGAAAAGCAAAAGATCTATAGCACCCCAAAATTATAGAACAAAATTAGAGGACTGGAAATACCCAACTTCAAGACCCAATATATAGCTACAGTGATTAAGATAGTAGGGTACTGTTGAAAGAATGAAGACATAGATGAGTGGAACAGACATAAACTTTTAGAAATGTAGTTAGGTGATTTTAGACAAAAACAGAAAGACATTTTAATGGTGAATATAATTTATTCAATAAATGGTGCTGTACAATTTGTGTCTACTGGCAAAAAACAAAGCAAAATAAAACAAAAAACAACTAGAAGACAGAGCTTACACCTTTCATAAAAGTTAAGTCAAAATGGATGATACACTTAAACGCAAGATACAGAACTATAAAACTTCTAAAAGAAAACATAAAAAAATAGGTGACCTTGAGCTTGGCAATGAATTTTTAGATACAATATCGAAAGCAAAATCTATTAAAGAAAAATATAAGTTGGACTTTATTAAAATGAAAACTTCTGTGAAAAACACTATTAAGAAGATGAAAAGACAAACTATTCTAGGAGAAAATGTTTATAAAACACATATATGGTTAAAAGTCTTGTATCCAAAATAAAAACCAAATATTAAAACTTACCAATTATAAAACAAGCAACTCCCTTTAAATGGGCAAAAGATCGAAGTAGACACTTCACCAAAGAACAGACGTAGATAGCAAATAAGCATGTGAAAAGATGGTCAACATCATTAGAAACTGCAAAACAATGAGACATTAGCACACACTTATTAGAACAAGTAAAATATAAACATTCACAACACTAAATGCTAGTGAGTGTTTACAGCAAGAGTCCTTTTGCATTGTGAGTGGGAAGGCAAAAGGACACAGCCACCTTACAAAACAGTTTGGCTGTTTCTTTCAACAGCTAAATGTGATCTTAACATAAGATCTAGCAAATGTACTCCTAGTTACCCAACTAGTTTGAAAACTTATGGTCACACAAAAATTTGCAAGTAAATGTTGATAGTAGCTATATTCATAAGTGCCCAAAGCTATAAGTATCCAAGATATCCTGAAATTGCTGAATGAATAAGCAAGCAAACTATGGTGTATCATATAAAGGAATATTATTCAGCAGTAAAAGGAAGTGAGCTATCAAGACATGAAAAGACCAGAGGAAACCTTAGGTATATATGGCTGAGTAAAGACAGTCAGTTTGAAAAGTTTATATATGTAAGATCCCAATTATATAACATTCTAGAAAAGGCAAGATTCTAGAGACAGCAAAAAGATTATTGTTTGTCTAGAGTTTGGGTTGAAGGAGGAAAGCATTGAATGGGCAAAACATGGAGGACTTTCACAGCAGAGACATTATTCTGTGTGATACCCTGTATTATTTTTTCCCAAAACTGATGTAACTCTACAGCACAAAAAGTGAACATCATACAAATTAAATACTATTTACAAGGTCAGGAGATTATGTAAAGAAATATAGGCTATGACAAGAAGACCTAACTGTATTGCAAATGTTTAAAAGAACGGGACAGGAGAAAAGCAACTTTGAGTGAGGAAATGCACCTGGCCACTGTGCTTTTGTTAAGGAAGTTATGCCCATGGGGATTTGGTCTAAAAATTCTGAAAACATTGTGGGTATCAGTGGATGGGGATTGGTAGGAACCAGGTTTCTTAAATTCCTACTATTGAAGTGGGAATTTACAGATAAACAAGAGGAGGAGGTTAGACATAAGTATAAATTCATGTTCAGCTTAATAGAGACACATACAGTTAGTTAGAGAAATATTTATAGATATGTGTATTTACATAGGTTAAGATACTTTTTTTTTTCTATGTCAGCTAACGGGTCTAGAAGCAACAACATTCCAGTAATAAGAAGTACACCTAGCACCCAGATCTTGGATTCTAATACCATTTTCTAATAAGAGGAACCAGAACCACTTAGAGAAAAGGCTGATTTTAATATTGAGGCAGGAAATATAAAAGAGGAGCCTAGAGCATTTTGCAGTGCTGGGAAGTGAAGAAGCACTCAATAATAATAATAATAAATACATAAACAAAAAAATCCTACATTGGTGGGGTGAGTCACAGAGACAGAGGAGCCAACCAAAAAAACTCCCAACTGCTAAAGCTAGAATAACCTGAGGAATAAAATAAAGGAATATTGGACTATAACGCAAAGTATAAAATTAATATCTTCTAAGTCCATAGTGATATAAACACATAATTGAATAAACTGATAAATGGAGGCAAAGAAACAGATCTCCCTGGCAGAAGAATTTTAAGTAATTTATATTGATACTCCCCCTCCCGTAGAGAAACCATAAATCCCCCCCACTCCCTAAGTGTGGATGACACATAGTGACTTCCTTCAAATAGTGCCATAGGGAAGGAATAGGGAATAGCTTTACAGTAGGCAAACCTCAAACATAGTACCTTAGCTAGGTGAGCAAGGTCAGCATCAACAGTGATAAATCACATTGATATTACGTGCCTTTGATATGTTGAAAATGACACTGTACCTCTGAGGTTTTCTTCCTGAAGACCTATAGCCTCGGTATAACCATCAGTAAAAAACCTGAAAATTCTAGTAGAGGGGAATCATATAAAACACTTGACCAGTTCTCGAAACTGTCAATGTCATAAAAAATGAGGAAAATCTGAGAAGCTGTTGCAGCTGAGAGGAGCCTAAGGAGACATAAAAACTGTGATACAGTATTTGGGATGGGACTCTGGAAAACGAAAAGACACTTGGTAAAGACTAAGAAAATCTAAGTAAACTGTAGACTTTAGTTGATAATAATGTATCAAATCTGGCTTCATAAATGGCAACAAATGGACCACTCTATATTGTAAATGTTAATAGGAGAAACAGAAGGGAGGATATATGGGAACTCTCTGAACCATCTCCTCAATTTGTCTGTGTATACAGGGAGTCCATAAAGTCTGTGTGCAATTTAAAATAGTTCATGGACAATTCCAAATAGATATATGGACACCCTTTGAAAAATTATTTTCCAAACTAAAATCTACTTCAAAAATCTGATTTCAGGGCTAAGTCTATACCAACATGGATGACATACAGCAAAAAAAAAAAAAAAAAAAAGTTTTAATTGATTAAAATATTTTGGAAGAAAAAAAGAGCAAACATAGTTTTTGCCTAGTGCCACTGGCATGAAGTTATTGGCCAATAATAGCGCAAGGTGGTACTATATAGAGAGTTGAAAACAGTACAAAAAGATGGAAGGGAATTAACAGAAAAGAAGGCTTTGAAAATGGAAGAAAACAGAGAAAATTGTTCTGGAGACTAATTTGCCTGAAGAAAAATGGTATGGGCTAGCTAGAGAAAACAGAAATGGACTTGGATCCAACTGCAGTAATGAGTGCCTAATTTAGAAGATTACTCATTTATCAAGAGTTATTGTACTTATACTGCTTATCAGTGTTACTTGACACTAACAGTTTAAATATAATAGCTTTTTTTTTTTCTACTCAAATCTGGGGCATATTTAAGACCATTATTGAGCAGAAAGTTATATCCTGCACTAGACAAGATGAATGAAATATTTTGGAGTAGGTTACAAGGATTTCTTCCATATCCAAAGTTACAGGGAAAAATTGCTTTTACATTGTAGAAGTAAAAAAAAAATTGTGCAGGCAAATATAAAGGTAATGTGTTTAGTTATTAATGTTTCTCTTATTGATATCATCTGTTGCAAGACTATACTGCCTTTTAACCAAAGATCAGTCCTAGCAAGAAGATATTCAGTTTTGTTTTACTGCCACAAAAATTAAAAGCAAATGATTTTGCAATATTTATATTAATATGTTTAAAAGTTATATAGGTCATTCTATAGTAACTGAAAACAACACTTTCAAAATTACATGCTTAGAAAACACAGATTTGGAGTCAAGAAGAGCAAGTTTTAAACTCAGCCCCCCCTTCTATTATCTATGTGACCTGAGTGAGTCACTTCACCTATTTGAACCCTGTTTTTCTCTTCTGTAAATCAGGAACAATCATTTTTCCTCAGTTTTCTCATGAAATTTAAATGAGAATATATGTGTGTGATACATCCCAACTTCCAGTACGCCCCAATAAATGTAAGGTATTATTATTTAAAACTAATAATTAACAAGGTACTTCACTGATGCTCTAAAATTGTATTTATTATTTTGCATTCTGCTCTTCTAGATGTGAGTATAAATATTCTCCTATAAATGGGATGGGTTAAGACACTTCTATATTTGATAAGCCTCACTTGGCAAAGCTTTGAATTTCTAGTCTTTAGTCAGCATTCTTAGATGGCTTCCTTTTCTGTTGTTTTTATAATAAGAAAAAGAGCACAATGCTATGCTATTCTCTTCCATCTCACCAAGAAACTAAGATGCTGCTGCACCGCACGATGTTGTGTTAAGTGAAGTGTAATTAATTAAGGAAAGTTTAAAAGCACATTGATTCCAAAAATATAGGGTGATAATTCAAGTTCAAACTTGATTTCACAATGCAGCACCTCAGAAATAATGAAACCATGAGTGGTGCAAATTAGAGGAGCTATCACATCAGATGATTCCCCACAGTCTTTGCAAGTTTTTATGTTCCATGAAAGTCCAGGTTTCCAAAATATCATTCACACAAGTCACAATCACAGAGATAAAGAAGCAACCCAAGTGCCCATCAATACATGAGTGGATTAAAAATGTGTATACGAATACCGTGGCATACTACTCAGGCATAAAAATGATGGTAACAACCTGAATGAAACTAGAAACCATTCTCCTAAGTGAGGTATTGCAAGAATGCAAAAACAAACACCACATTACTCACTATTAAACTGGACCTAACCAGTCAACACTCACGTGCACATTTGGTGATAAAGCCCCACAGAAAGCAAGTAGGTGGGAGGAGGCAGGAAGAGAGGGGCAATTCACACCTAACAGGTATAGTACCCACTATCCTGGTGATGGGAACATTTATAACTTTGACTCAAATGGTACAAAAGCAATTTATGTAATCAAAACATTTGTAGGGTGGCGCCTGTGGCTCAAAGGAGTAGGGCACTGGCCCCATATGCCAGATGTGGCGGATTCAAACCCAGCACCAGCCAAAGACTGCAAAAAAAAAAAAATTTGTGTCCACATAATATTCTGAAATCATAAAAAAGACCCACAGAAATAAAGGCATTTACTTTTGGAGAAGTAAAAGGCAAATATAAAAAATACGGCATATTCATTCTTTCCACATCAGTTTATAAAGTCAAACCAAAATGTTCCCAATTTATTTAATGGAACATGAAAGAATATAAATATATTTTACTACTTTAAAATTAAAAAATAATAGAAAGACCAGGTTTCCCGAACTTAGGAACAATACAGGTTAATCAAGAAGAGGAACTTCTATGGGACCAGCAATTTATCTGAGCACCGCTCAACCTGGTTGCTTTGGAGGCAGCACTTAAAATTCAGATTCTATTCAGAGATACTCAGAAAACTTTTCTTCACATAATGCAATGAAAAAGGCTAGGAGAGAATGACTGGAAATGTGCCTTTTGCCTTGTTAGTTGCAGAGTGCTAGCTGCACATTAATCTTAGAGATTCACGGGGAGATGGCTACATAGGTGATGATTCCAGATCACAAACACAGAAAATAAGGAAACTTAGACATAATGAAAAGGATGATTCTTATGTGAACTAAGGGAGGATTAGGACAATGGGAAAAGAAACATTAAAAATAGAAACTCATGAAAGAATTATTTCTAGAGGTAATTACAGAGATGCCATAAAAATAAGAGTACGTATCAGAAGGCCTGACGTTGTCCCAGTGTGTGACTACATATATGTTGTGCTTGAGACATAAACTACCAGAAGAAGAAAAAGACAGAGCAAGAAAAGAGAGCATGCGTAAAGGGAGAACACATTTTTAAAATTGAAGCAATAAATTATACCTGGGATCTCTCCAGAGCCCTGTAAACAGGGAACTGAAAGCATTTCCTTCTATTTATTTGATAAGTACCATAAACTTTATCAGCTTTTAGTATTGGAAACTTGTGCAATATTTATGGGTTACTTACTTTCAATGTTATTCAGGAGATAGTATCAGGAGGATAATGAAAAAGAAAATTGGGGTAAGGTTAGGGGTCTTTTTCCCTCCTGTCCAACAATCAGGATTTATCATAAAGATTTATCGTTTTGTTTCCTGGCCCATTCACTGGAGTCAATGTAAAGTGCCCTGTCTAGCCTGTGATATAATTGGGTTGGTCATAGATGCACAGCTTCCTGGCTCTACAAAAGGTTATCACAGATAGGTTTCTTGCACCAATGCAATAACATGTGTCCTCTACCCCTTCCATGAGGAGACATTAATAGAGGAAAGACTGGGAAGAAAAGAGACTTGAGGTGGCTCCGTGCCATACACAGCCAAAGCAATAAGGAAAGGGTTTTTGCAAAGCCACCACCTAACAGAAACTGTCTATAATTTGTCAATAGCAGTGACTACTGACGAGTAAATGTAACCACTTCACTTGGAAACGAGTAACCACTTCACTTGGAAGTGGTGAAGAACAGTTCACCCAGGATTTAAATTTCCTTATATAACCCATATTTTAAGTTGTGGATCAAGGGGCCATAAATTTAAAACTTAGGCATTCTCAGCAAAATTCTTTCCTATGTCCCTACATTCCTGGAGTGTCAGAAATGTTCTTTCAAGGTAATTTGTATTTACGTTGCTTTCACAGATTGTCCAAACCTTTGCTGGGCTGTGTGGGTAATGGCTGCCTACATCACTGAATTGTCATAGAAGTTTTTGCAAACACTTGAGAAAACTGATTCTGAACTGGAATTTGGATCGGTTATTTTTCAGCTTATTGAACTTTGTGGGGAACCTTGTTCAGGCCTCTGCAGATTCCTGTCAGTCCTGGGAGGACTGTGGAGTATGGTTTCATCCAAACTCCCACAAGAATGAATGCTCCAGGAGGGTCAGGAATTTTTTGCTTTGTTCAGTGCTGTATGCACAGTGTCTTGTATTCAATAAATATTTATTCAATAAATGAATAAGCCCTGTGAACTTGCTGGGAGTTTATAAGAAGACTTCATTACATCTCACTTTACCTGAAAATTTTGAAAAGGTCCCAAGGGCCTAGGAGGGCAGAGTTGGGAAGGGAATGTTGACAGGTATAGCACTATTTGATAGGGTCAACTGTAGGACATATTAAGATTATTATAACAATATTACAGGTCTTTGGGAGTAATAAACTGTGCATTTAATACATTATGAAATTTTAGTCCATACTATATTTTTTTTCCCTTTTGGCTTTTGGAAAGACCCAATAACAAAGAGGGTAAACCTTAGCAGGACATAAAGAATAGCAGAGCTTATGAAAATTAGTTCGATTTTGCTTTAGTTGACAGATATTAGCAAATACGAACAGTAGGGATGGTTTCAATGAAATATCTTTTTTAATGCTTGCCCAAACTTCCCCAGTAAAGAATTTTCTAACTATTCTTAGAGACCATTTTTACTAAAATTACAACAGGCTTGATTAAATTCACATAAAATAAATTCAATCAAAGGTCACTAACACAGACTGTACAGCTGTGTAACTGAACAGAGAGAACTATTGTTTGGGACTGATTTTCCAAATGTAACCATTATCATAAAACCCTTAGCCATTTCATCAATCTGATGTGCTGCTCCTACTAAAATGACGGCTATTAACTAAATTCTTCTCAATGTTACCTGGTAGCTGTTTTCAACCTGAGAGACTGTTGTGTTTTTCTTTTCATTTAGAAATAGATGCACTCATCCAATGAGAATCTTTGGCCATCCATAAACCTCATGTGAACATTAACGCATCCCAAAACAATCTGATGACCTGAAATATACCATCCCATAATAATCTAGGTGAGTGACATAAAAACATCATATTAAAGTATGAATAATCACAAGCCTGCAGCACATATCCTTTTAAGGAAAACTGATCTTCCAGACATTTGATCTTTCTAGAATAACCTGTAATGGGTGAGAAGTCCATACAGCTAGTGACATCACTAGATGTAATTAATCACTACATGGAAAATGAACCTTCAGGAATATGTAGGTCTGCTGAGTGCTCTCCTGTGCCATTCCAAAAGTTGTGCTTCAAACTTGGCATTAGCTTAGGTCTAGAAGCCTTCTCGCCATACCTGGATTCATGAAGTTCTATATCATTATTACTGAAGGTCTGCACAACTAAGTCATATTTACTTTGTATGAATTACCATTCATAAATTCGAAGTATATGTAACAGGCTTATGGCTTTATAAACCTTCAGAATCAACATGGAATATCATTAAATCTGAATGTTATCTGATGATCCAATTTAGAAAACAAGATTTTTTTTTTGTCATAAGTCTATCTATTTGATCAAAGTATGAGGGCTTAATGTATAGATATAAGCCTATTTAAGTTTACTTAGACTATAAGTATAGTCAAATAGCTAAAAAAAAGACAAAAAACAGATGAAGGATGAGTCGCTATATAAACATTATTTATTTGGAATGATACTGATCAAATAAAACTGATTAATTCAGTGAGAAAGTTAAAAACTTGGTTATTAATGCCAAAGAACAATTTTGAAGCTACTAGGTATTTGTCTAAGCTTTTTTCTAATAACATTTCATCTATGAGTCCAACATTTGGCTTTCTGACTATGTATTGGCATTTTAATAGCCATGGCTAGCCTTATATGGAAGTAGCCTAAGCCATAATGAAGACTCCAGAATTAAACAAGTGTAACATTGAAGCCAAAGTGAATCCAAGGAACTCCATCATAGGTTATATGTTTATTTAGCCTAGCTCTGCCTACCCTGTGAGACTTTTGTGTAGTTTCTCCCATCAGAGCTCCCAAGCCACATTTGATTCTTTGTCATGAAACCTATAGTGCTTTAAAGCATGCTCATTTCAACCTCAGGTAAATATATTAGGTGAAATCCTGGCTTGGGAGCCTGAAGTCATTTTGGCTAAGAGAAATTGCAAATGTAGCTCCCAAGTCACATGCTGGAAAAGATACACCCTAGAGCCAACTGAGTATGGCTCAGTCCACTTTATTAAGCAAAATTTCCCTTTCATCTATATTTGATTAAATATGAATCCAAACAGCTGTACCTTTTATTGGTCCAGACAACGTGCCATATATCTTTATACTCAATCTTATATCCCAGGAAATCACTTCACCTAATCATTGATTCTATCCATTTTCATTCAGCCTTTTTAAGAGTGTTGGTTAGAACTACCAAACTAACTTTTTCAATTACTTTGAGAAGTAGTACAGAAGAGATGAAATATGTGTTTCAGAAGCAAGTGAGTAGATAATGAAGACTCAAGCAGTCATCAGCTTTTTTAATTTATTATTTGTGAAATAGCAGGTACTTAGTGCAGGGATTGACTTGGAAAAAGGCATAGATCTTGGTCAGGAAGCTAATGACCTATGTTAGATAGACTGGGCAATTTAGTCATAACATACATCTGCAAAAAGATGAATTTTAACTTATGTTAAAGTGGTACCTTGTATTGTTTTCAATTTGGAAGGTGTAGTGGAGGAAAGATTTTAATGATGAAGAATCAATAAGGCTATTCACCAAGGAAGTGAGGAATTGAGTTATCCAGAAAAATTGGAAAGTCTTTTATGACTTTACGCACTTATTGGATTCACAGAATTTATTACATCTTTCGTGATGATGTGCTGATTATATCATATCTCCCTATATTACTTCAGGGAACACACATTATATGTTGATTTTCTTAAAATCAGGAACTAGTGCTTATTCCTATCAGAGTACAATATACATAGTATTTGCTCAGTAAATCCTTGTTGGATAAAAAAATGAATATGAACTTAATTAATTCAGGGTAATATATATTCTAGGAGACATGGCAAGTACTAAAAAATCAGAAAAAATTTTGGTAAGGGGATAGAATTTAACAAGCAGAGTAAAATAGCCAGGAGAGAAAGTCAGCAAGCAGAACCTCAGCAAGGCACAGTGCAAGATGATGTTTCTCAATGCTTTAACATGTAATCTCTTGCATATTTTGGAGATAGTTCAACAAAAATCTAAATTACTTTTCAGTGACATTAGCTTTGAGCTTTTTACAGAAAGCTGGAATTGGCCATTTGTGTTGTTTTATTTGGGAAAGACATATGCAAATGAATTTGCATTCTGCGATGTTCTTTATTTTAAAGATTGCATAAAATATTTGTATAACTATAGAAATGTTTCCATATTTTCTTAATCTGCTAAGAATAGGACTGTGTATGGTTCACCCTGGGTAGATTATGAGCAATTGTGGGCATATTAGAGATGAGTAAGAAGAGGGGCCGGGATAGATGAGGAGACACAGAGAAAGGAAATGAGACAAAGACGGAAACAAATGTTCTCTCTTCCCAGTGTTTTTCCATGCTTGCGCTGCATGAGAGGTTGAGTTTACGAAGCTCAGGGTGAGTGTGTCTGAGTTGTACTGTAGGGTTAGCGCCTCTGTGCTGCTAACTCAGCCAGATCCCCATGTACTCGCTGAATGTCAACATTAGGCATACTTCATTTGCTTTCTGGGGTGAACTCACCAATTAGGCTGCAGAGGTACACTCATTTATAATTTTGTTCCTATCTCCAGAGTAGAACATAATGAAAAAGAAACCTAAAGAATCCACAGTTTGTTTGGATATAAAGATAAGGGCATTATGATAGCTAGAATGCCAGGGGCCCATGTGGGATGCAGGGTAAAATTAGATTGATTTCACTGGGACCATCACTGCTGAGCAAACATATTGGTACCTCATTTTGTCTATTTCCTACAGCGCCATTTTTCACAACTCAGGAGTTGAACCCTAAATACATCTTTTAATCCACCTCCAACTAATTTGCTAAATGAGGCAGGAAGCCGATTTGTGAAAGTCCATCTGTATCTTAATAGTATGTCAAGGGAATCTTGACTTTCTGGAATACCAAATTCAGGTTTCTGCTCAACAGGATTCTGACTAAAAGTAACACTGTAACCATAGAAACACCCATTCAGTGAATGGTCATGGGAGAAATGACAGCACAATGCCATTCAAAAATAAATAAATAAATAACAAGAGAATTCCCTGCCAAATTTGGTATAGAGAAGGATTGCTTTTTGCAACACAAAAGCTCTGTAAAGTGCTCAGATAGGAGTATTCTTATTTTTTTTCCAACTCTCACAATAAGCAGACATTTTCTCCCTTCAATTCATTCAACAAACATTTTTTGAATGCCAGTGACATTCCAAGTACTGTTCTAGGCACTGCAGCAAACAAAAGCAGACCAAACTGTGTTGTCTAGTAGGGAAACACAAATAATAAACAGCACTCAATATGTAAGGAAATGTTATATGCAAAGGAGACTAGAACAGGGAAAGGAGGGGTGGCCAACCTTTTATTTGCTCTGCTGCACATCAGAAGAATAAGAGTTCCCTTGAACCACACATGAAATACACAAACACTAGGGAAAGCTGATTAGCAAAGAAAAAAGAAAGGAAATTCCATGCATCCTTTTTGTGATATCTGATACCACAGATTAGCAAAAAAAAAAAAAAAAAAAATCCTCGTGAAATCAGCATGTGGCCCAGCCCCTGCAGCAGGTTCCAACCCATGGAGGCATGAAGATAATAAATAGCAAAGAATGAAATTTATTAAGGCGTGGTCAGAAAGACCTCCATGAAAAGATGGCAACTCAGCTGAGACCCAAGGTAGTGAGTAAACAAAGCAGATTTCTCCTACTGGACAGATAGAATAACTTGTGCAAAGGCCCTGCAGTAGGAATATGTCTGGGTGATGGAGCAGGAGTGAGGAGTAAATAGGGTAAAGGAAGAGAGCTTAGTGACAAAAGTGAGGTAATAGGCTCAGATCATGTAGGAGTGCACAGTCCATAGAAAGCACTTGTACTTGGAGTGACAGAGAAATCCTGTGGAAGTCTTGACCAGAGGAATAACATGATCTGTCTTGAGTTTTAGAAGGATTACACCAGTTGTGATATGGAGATTAAGTCATGTTGGGAACTAAATAAGAAGCAGGGAGTCCAATTAAGGAGCCTATTATGAAAATCCAGTCAAGAGAAGATAGTGACTTGAGGTAGGGTGATAAGAGCAGAACCAGTAAGTAGTAGCAGGGTTCTCAACAAAATCAGAAGGCAGATCTGACAGGAGTTGATGATTAAATGCATGACAGTGGCTAGGATCCTGCATTACTGGCACATGAATGAATACATAAATATTGATCAAATGAAAAAACCAATCCATCAAATCTAATTTGCTTTTTTGTTTTTTTTTTTCCAGAGAAATATGAAACTTAGAGAAGTACAATTACTTCTGCTATTCCTAACAGTGATAACTTTTTCAATGTACATAGTAGCCCCTTGATAGTGTTATTATCTTTTGATATGTTCACTTGTCTAGACTACACTCTCTAGTCATTCTAGTAAACTCTTGGTGTTGCTCTGAAGGAATATGTGATCAAAGCCTGTAATAAACTGACTTTAAATAAGGAAGATTATGCTAGGTAATCTGAGTAAGCCTGACTCCATCAGTTGAATGATCTTAAGAGCAAAGCTGAGGCTTCCCTGATAAAGATGTTCTGCTAACGAACAGCAACTACAACCCACGCCTGAGAGTTCTCAACCTGCCCTTACTAATGTACTGCCTTATAGACTTAAGACTTGCCACACCAGCCCCCCAAATCACACAAGCCAATTTTTTATTTTTGCAACAAATCTCTTAATTTAATGTCTGATTGTTTCTGTTTCTTAGGTTGAACCCTGAATGACACAGTGCTGAGTTAAATTATTCTAGTGTAAGCTACCAAGGAGAAATAAGCTATTAGTTATCTATAAGAGCAATCTATAATTCCTGTGGTCTACACTTACTTGTTTAAACAGATATAAAATATACAGCTGGAAAGAAAACTCAGCTCTACCCATACAAATAAGATGATTTGTAACATATTTATCCAATAACAGAGTTATCATGGAATAAGAATAAATGTTTCTCTTTTTGTTGATATTAATAGTTTAACACCTCTTTCAGAAAATTATTGTATTTGATATTACCTATGAAACAAGTTACATGTAAACTTTATGAATTAGAGACATAAATTATAAATGCAGGGTTTTTTATGAAGAAGCAATAATTGTTAAAAAAAAAAAAACTAGCAATAAGTTAGGCAGTAAGTTAGTCTGGTTGTATTTAAAACAGTCACCTTAATTAATAATAAATAGCATAATTAGTATAGACTGTATGAATGATTATATATCAGACATAAATACATAGTATATATTATTACATATCATATATAAATAGATAATATATGTAATAATTACTATATATCTTGTTTGCCACTTACCTCTGTACTCCCTTAATGTGTGTTATAAGGAGATGAAGACAGAAGGCCCAGACAGAATCAAATGCCAGTAAAGACAGTGGAGAAAGCTGGAGCAAAAACACTGGGGTTCTTACCTGGCTTCTAGTTCAGTAAGGTTCTTTTGATTACAAGGAAAAGGTATCATCCAGATTATCCGAAGAAGAAGGAGGAAAATTACCATGTAGTATGCGTAGCTGAATGGGACTCTACTGGTTTCCCTAACAAAGCCATCCCCACTTCAGAATCCAGGACCTAATTTAGACTCCATGGAACCAAATGCATGGTTGAGAAGAATACGTTCCTCACCTGAGTGATTGGGAAGGATGATAAGTGGGGCCATCCTGGACCTATCAGAGAAAAAAACCCATAAAACGATCTTTGATTCAGGATATGTACTACATCCTGAAAAATGCCCATCTGTGCAGGACATCATCTGCAAATAAGCACCTCAGCTGCTCTTTCAAAAATTATTTCATCTGTCAGATCTGCAACTTGCAAGTAGTACGGAATGTAGACCCAATGGGTATATGCTTATGTGTGCACTGCTGTAATATGTTGTTTGCTCTGAGGCTATATCATATGATATATGGTGTGGGTAGATGTTCTGTAACATTTCTGTAAATCTCCTGATAGTGCTGACTGAGGGCTTGCAGGAAGGAAAAGGAAACTGGATACCTAAATAATGTGTCTTGCCCAGCCAAGATGAATCACTACAATTTTCAGGATAGAAAGGTTCTGATATAATCAACTTCCCACCAAATTCCTGGTTGGTGTCCTTGAGGATGCTGTGTCAGAGACTCAGTAATGATCTCTGTTACTGGAAAGCTAGAGAATCAGCAGGTCTATGGAGTTGGAGAATCACAGCTAGGTCAGTCTGGGTTAGTGAGGACCAATACTGTAGAGCCAATCCCTCAATGATGATTAGTGCATTCTTGCATCCTTATGCCAGCCCTGGGGTGGCCAATAACAGAAGCTGGATGACATCAACTGGCTGAGTAATTTTGTCTACCTGGCTGTTTGGCACATTAACTACCATATGAACTGTATTTAACTTACATTAGTTTTGAGCCCAGGCCTCATGGAACATATATAACTCACATGCCCCTTGACCTGTGGCCCTAAGGGAAAAATATTTATACTAGTGTGGCAGTCTTAATGCCTCTTACATGATGGATGATCTCTAGTGAACATTACAATGACATACAAAGATATTCAAACCTCATCCCCACTACCATAGACAGAGATACTAGCTTCTTCCTCAGTTCTCCTTTTCTATGATCTTTCTATCTTTTTCCTGCCAAGTTCCCTTCCAATCAGCCAAATAACAGGTCACTTCCTGTAAGTTTCTATTTATTTTTACCTCCAATTATTCTTTTTCCTTTCCAAACTGTGAAGAGACAGTTTTGACTACCTGATACTCTAACCTTTGAGAGGACATCTCCTCACTGTTACCTGCCAGGGTCATGCCAGAGTGGAATTGTAGAGCAGCAGCAGTGCTTTCTCAGTTTGGACCCCAAAAGACAGCCAACTTTTCCATGAACAAGGCTTGTCCTTTTCCTCCTTTGTCAGATGGTCAAAAAGGACCCTGCATGGGCTATAGGTGCCAGTAGCAGATGATGTAGATGTTTGTGCCCCCCTCCGGCTTACTTGTATCTTCTTTGGGGTGCATGTATCTCACCAAAACTCCAGTGTACTTGCTATTTCCTTCTCATTCAGTTCAATTAATATGATGTCATTGATAAAGAGGACCAATACAAAAAGGAATCTAGGATCCTTATGACACAGGGCATGAGAGGGAGTTAGTTAACATAGCACAGGGTAAGACCATACTATATTACTGTCCATTCCACAATATGCTTCTGATTATTCTTCCTGAAAAAGAATGGAAAGATGACACTTTTTCAGATCAGTGACCACATATAATTCATATCTGCTGTAGCAAAGATACCACAGCACTGAAGATGAAATTAGGGATACTACCTGATTGAGTTTATTTTAGCCCACTGTCATCTGCAAAAGTCCACTAATATTTGTAGAATCAAGACTAGTGATTTGAATGGAGGATATGATACCACCAAGGAATCCATTAGGTTGCTCCCAAATATGGTAGTAGTCTTGACCAGTTGGTAAGGGACATGCCAGTTTAAAGGCCAAATAACCAATACAGCAGTTCTGCCATTCTGCCAATTACTAAGTACGCTAAT
Source organism: Perodicticus potto (assembly GCA_963574655.1). NCBI lineage: Eukaryota > Metazoa > Chordata > Mammalia > Primates > Lorisidae > Perodicticus > Perodicticus potto. The sequence continues at coordinate 17,920 of CAUYRH010100393.1, forward strand.
TCTTATTTTAATTTGAGGACCAGGGAAATAATCCCCCCAGAGAGTTAATGGACCTAGTGAACTCACTGTGAAATAGAATTGGGACAGGCTTACATTTATTAATTGGTATCATTATAACTGAGTCTGCAGTCATGCTTTAGGTCTCTGTATACGAATGTCAGCTGAGACCCTATGTATACTCAACATGACTGGGTATTCTCAGGATATCAGGATATGATTATCCAAGTAGACATGAGTACCTAGTGGAAGGACTGAGGGACTCATTATCATATATGCCTAACATGAGCTTGCAAGTCTTGTAAAGTCTCTCTCTCTCCTTTTCCTTTAAAGACTTGACCTATTCATTATGTAGTACAATCAAAACCAGAGAACTGAATCAGGTTCCAGAAACTGGACAAAGGATTTTGAGCTGTTATTGAGGTAAAGGTTCTCAACCTCCTCATTATCTGTCTTTGATTCATTTGATTGCATTCATTAGACATATTCATGTTGGCTTCTCATAAGCACACAGTGTTCTATCAACTAACTCTGTGGACCACTGTGGGTCAGGCCTCTCTGGCTATTACTCAGAACAGCCATTTACCACGATAATTGTGAGCACCTTTCATCCAATAATTAAATGCCACCACCTGGCCTCTATTATTTTGACATTACCTTCATTGCTATTGAGGTCACCTGTCCTATTGCTAACTTACACTGTCAGCCCTGGCCTATAGAGGATGGCCACCACCAAGCTTCTCATTCTTACTGGTTCCCCTCCTTTCAACACAAGCTTTATTACTCTGACAACTGGAGTGTCCTGTGAACCCTTACATCTGGCTTAGCAGATGGGTTTTCTGCTGTACATAGTATGTCCACTCTAGTAAGTATACTTCTCTGAACCTTTTGATACCTTCTTTCATGATGTTCCACAGAAGTTCTGACAGTTTTAATTAGTATGAACTTTTTCCAAGCTTCTAAGAGCCAATCTAGCAGCCTAGTAGCACGGGCCACTGGGGCCTTGACAGAGTATTAAAATCCTACATCACTGAAGAGTGTCCCTGTATGAATAAGTTCTCTCTTTTCCAAATTTTTGTTGTGGCCCCCCATTCCTTTGATCCAAGACCTCAAGATCAATTCTTATACATTTGCTCTTGGCTCCTGCTGATACATGTTGACTAGGTCCTGTAGCTTTGGGGTGTATAGTTCCCATCCTCCTGTAATAGACCAAACACTCTTTTAGCCAGTTATGTTTTAACTTGACCCTAGGTATTGGCCTGGTCACCAGGAAAAAAAGTGGAGATAGGTAGGGAGAAAAGGGAAAGAGAAGTATAGTGAATGTCATATTGTAATATTACAAGCAAAAGGGAAGTGAAGTGATAGCTTTTAACAGGAAAGAGTAGGGCACTATTCCTCTGTGAATTCAGAGGAAATTAGGGATTAAAGATTTTCAAGCATATAAAGGTTGATGATCCCACATCAAGTCTCAGAGTCTCACTCCTTTCCATTTATGGCCCTGATGTTGGTGAAGCAGATTTTCCAGGGTTGACAAATCTATCTTCTCTGGAGCTCTAGTACATTTAAAATCATACTCTGGGTTTGGTTCTCAGCTTTTCTACCTTCAAGCCCTCTGGCTTTCACACATTACCCTAAATTTGTTATTAATTAATCTCATTCCTTTATTGCCCTTCTCTGATGCCTTGATAGGACCCAGCCAAAACTATGTAAATCATAGGTCTTTATAATTATTCGTTTCCTAGAACCAAACACCTGAGACAGTGTGCCTGTCAGCACATTCCCTTGTAGCATTCCATCCAAGTTTACTTCTGATAAAAAATTTAACTTTTGCATTGTTACAGACTTACATGGGCTATCAAAATTTCACCTATTATCAGTAATGGTTTCCTCACTGCCAGCCAGCCAACCAGCCAGCCAAAGGATAATATAGCTTCCAAATTCCATTTTATGCCTCCTTCCTAGCACCACTCTGTTATCAATTGTTTTAGATCAGATTCCTCAGGAAACAGACCATAAGGTAGAGAATTGATCTAGATTTATGGAGAGGGCTCTTGGGCATAAAAACACTGTCAGAGAGGAAAGGGAGTGGGATTAGGTGGAAGAAGTTAATCGGCAATGCAGTTCCAATAGAAGACTCAACAAATCCTATGGGAGAAGTTCTAGACCTGGAGTGGCCTCAGAGTTGTCCCACTTTGAGGCAAGAGGATTGGGCTTTGTACCCCTGCCTTGATCAGTTATTGGATACAGGCTGCTTCTGAAGTGAGGGTGTAACTTCATGCTTGAAAGCTCCCTTTGGTGAAGGCAAATGCCTTTAGAATTTCTCAGCTGTGAGTGGACAATAGCCAGTGGTCCTGACATCTGTGGAAATACGTGCCTTGATATATGGGGAACCATGACATCTGTTACTGCATGTGTTTTTCCTGAACTGCAAGTAGTTCAGTGAAGCTCAAGTGTGGAATGTAAGAGGGAGAGAGGTATATGATAAGGACAGATAAGTGAGCAGTTACCAGATGAAGAAGAACCTTTGCTAACCGTGCAAACTCCAAAGGGTGGCAATTCCCATTAGGCACTTTGACAAACAAATTTGGAGTTTAATGAAGGCTATGTTAAAGAGTTTGATGAAAATGTTTCAGATTGTATATGAAGCCAGCACATTGTACCCCATGATTGCAATAATGTACACAGCTATGATTTAATAAAAAAAAAAAATCTGGAGTTTAAGACAAAGGTCTTAATAAAGAATTGTCTTATGACTGAGTAATACAATTGAAAGTCATTAGGGAAAGCCAGGTGACCAAAATTTGAATTTCAGTTCCAACTATACTAGAGGTAGAAACTTGGATAAAATATTTTAAGTTTTCCAAACCTCATTTTCCTTATATGTAAAACATTCACAGGCTTGTTATAAGGAATGAGTGGAATGATTCACATAGAGCATTCAAATATGGCATTCAAAGCATGCCATACTGTAACCAACAATAAATTTTATGTGTTATTGCATTAGTATATGAGTGTGAATTGAAGGGTGAATGAAAGAATAGAGAATTTGTACAGGGAAAAGGAAAAGATGATAGGGCATCACCAATGATGTATTAGGGAATTTGAGTGGAATAGAGATCTGGAAAGGGAATGAAGAAATACTAAAGACCACACTTCTTCCCTGGCTAAATATCTTTTTCCTAAACATGTCCATCTGGTTGTCTAAGAGGTACCTGAGCCTCACCAATCATCAATCTAAATGTATTATCTTTGTCTAGAAATGTATTACTTTCCTGGTATTCTCATGTTTAATGAATGATTACACTACCCGCTAGGCAACCAGGACATCTCCAAATCATTTTAGTGCTATTATCTAAGACCTAAGAATTACCCTTGTACTTTTTTCCTCACCAACAACCACTCTAATCAACCAGCAACACATTATCCCACCTCCAAAATATCCTATAAATTTCTTACTTTCTGTCATCTTTAACACTTGTTGTTAACTAGTTTCTTTGCTGCCCTCTTTATCTTGTCCAATACTGTCAATAATACATGTTTTTAAAAATGTATATGTCATATCAAAGTTGAATACATAGGATTCATGCTTCTCCATTCCTGTGATGTTTCACTAAGAGTAATATGTTCCACCTCCATCCAAGTTACTATGAACACTGCAAAGTCTCCATTATTTTTGATGGCTGAGTGATATTCCATGGTGTACACATACCATAGCTTACCAATCCACTCCTGGGTTGAGGGACATTTAGGCTGTTTCCACACTTTAACAATTGTAAATTGTGCTGTGATAAACAGCCTAGTACAAGTGTCCTTATAAATAAAGTTTTTTTTTTCTTCTGGATAGATGCCTGGATAGATCCTATGGGATTGTAGGATCAAACGAGAGGCCTAGGTTGAAATCTCTGAGTTTTCTCCATAATTCCTTCCAAAAAGGTTGTTTTAGTTTGCAGTCCCACCAGCAGTGTAAAAGTGTTCCTTTCTCCCCACATCCGCACCAGTATCTGCAATCTTGAGATTTTGTGATATAGGCCATTCTCACTGGAGTTAGATGGTATCTCAGGGTCATTTTAATTTGCATTTCTCTAATAATTAGGGATGATGAGCATTTTTTCAAGTGTTTACTGGCCATTTGTCTGTCGTCTTTAGAGAAGATTCTATTCATCTCTCTTCCTCATTGATGTATGGGATTGTTGGTTTTTTTCTTGTAGATTAATTGAAGTTCTGTATATATCCTAGTTATTAAACTTTTGTCAGATTCAAAATGCACAAATATCCTTTCCCATTGGGTAGGTTGTCTATTTGCTTTGGTTGTTGTCTCCTTGGCTGTACAGAAGCTTTTCACTTTAATTAAGTCCCATTTGTTTATTGTTGCAGTTGTTGCTATTGCCATGGCAGTTTTCTGCATAAAGTCTTTCCCCAGGCCAATATCTTCCAGTGTTTTTCTAATTCTTTCTTTGAGGATTTGTATCATCTCATGCCTTAAATTTAAGTCCTTTATCCATCTCGAATCAATCTTTGTGAGTGGAGAAAGGTGTGCATCCAGTTTCAGTCTTTTACATATGGATATCCAATTC